>BQNB010010288.1:0-11939 GCA_026074375.1 Tanacetum coccineum
CCCGCATTTAATATCTTTGTAATTTCTTTTCTAGCTCCTTGCTAGTTTATAAAATTTTGCCGTTCAAAAAAAAAAAACCTTTGCATAATGACCGACAACTCGCAAAAAGCTCAATGCAAGCATTGCTTTTATTTCTTATCGGTCGGTTCCAACACGACATTGAGGAATCATATAGATCATCCGCATTGTGAAGCAAAGAAGGCACAGAAGAACCAGAATTCGGAAGCGGGGCAACAACACATCCGCCATGGATAAACTAAAATTAAAATACGAGCCACTAATGGGGGGTAGATTTTATCATAGTCGTTGTGTTGCACACATCATCAACACATCCGCCATGGATAAACTAAAATTAAAATACGAGCCACCAATGGGGGTAGATTTAATCATAGTCGTTGTGTTGCACACATCATTAACTTGGTTGTGCAAGCTGGTTTAGAGGTCCTCGCGATTGATGCAATAAGAGAGTCTTTTAAGACAATGTTAAAAGATATTTTCAAATCAAGTGCAAGAACCCGACAACGCTATGTTAAAATCTGTAAAGATGCAGAGAAACCTTGTTTACGACCAAATTGGGACGTTCCAACACGATGGAACTCCACTTATCATATGTTCCTAAGTGGTTTGAAACAACAAAATACTTTGGCGTATTTTCATGACGTTTTGGCCAATAAGAATAGGTGTAATCATTTTCCGGCTGAAAATTGGGTTATTATTCAATCTTTAACCCAATTACTTGAAGTGTTTAACACTGCCACGGAAATTTTATCGGGGGTTTACTACCCAACATCTCCATTGGTACTTCAACAGATTTTCTTCATGAGTACGGTATTAAGCGAATATGAACTTGAGGGGGGTATATTGTCAAGTATGATTAAACCAATGAAGAAAAAACTTAGGAAGTATTTTCAACACATGCCACCGATAATTACTTGTGCAGCCGCTTTAAATCCATGTTTTAATGTAAACGGGGTAGACTTTCTTATCGAGTCGATAAGTACGGATTTGGAGTTTTTTGACGATACTTTTGCATCTAAGTCAAAAAGTTATTTTAAAGAATCTTTGGAAGGTTTGTATAATCTTTATTATGCAAAATATGGTAACCCAACTCAATCATCTCAAACAAGTGGTGGGGCTACTTCATCGAAGGCGAGTGGCGGAAATAAGTATAGCCGTTTGCTAAACGGTTTAAAAGCACATACAAAAAAAAGGCAAGGACTGATCCTACAATGTCTAGCGAATATGAGCAATATGTCAATTCGGATTTTGTTACACATCTTCATCCCAAAGAGTTTGCAAGTTTTGATGTCTTAGGTTTTTGGAAAGAAAAGGAAACAATGTTTCCCGTTCTATCCCGCATGGCCATGGATATAATAAGTGTACAAGCTTCTTCGGTAGCTTCTGAATCCGCATTTTCAACAAGTGGAAGGGTGTTGTCAATCCGAAGAACAAGACTCACTCCGGCGTCTTTAGAGATGTGCATGTGTTTGAAGGATCACTTGGACGCTAAAGAGCGTAAACAAGACAAATGCCCTCTTGAAACACCCTTAGACTTTGAAGAAGGTGTCTTTGATGACGAGGTGCAACAAAATGAAGCCATTCCACTATCCGATGAAGAAATTTCACTACATGCTATCAGCGAAGGCACTATGTCTCCGGGAGGACCACGGTATGATTATATGCTGAGCAGCGAAGCCGAAGATGATTACTAATTTTTTATTAGTATGTTGTATTTTTAATTCGCTTGCATTATGTTGTTGATGTTGTATTTTAAATTTCCTTGCATTGTGTTGTATTTCCTTTCCAATGTATTTCGTTTCTGATGTATTAGGGTTTTTATATTAAATAAAAGTTGAAGTTTATTCCGTTTATAGCGTACAAAACCACGAAAAAAAACCCGGTCAAAACCGGTTTGGGTGGTTAACCGGTTCGACAACTACTCTAGCATCGTTGGTGGGGAGCGCCTTGGCTTCAACCCATTTGGAAAGATAATCGACGGCTACTAGAATATATTTGTTTCCTCTAGACGACGGAAAAGGTCCCATAAAATCGATACCCCAAACATCGAAAATTTCACAAACTTGGATTGCATTTTGAGGCATCTCATCTCGATGTGAAATCTTGCCTTGTCTTTGACATGCATCACAAGATTTGATCAATTCGTAAGCATCCTTATAAATTGTAGGCCAAAAGAAACCGGCATCAAATACTTTCCGAGCGGTGATATTAGCACTATGATGGCCCCCGGTGGGTCCTTCATGACAAGCCTTGAGAATTTCAAGAGCTTCTTGGCCAAATACACATCTACGGATGATTTGATCTGCACATGTTCGAAAGAGATAGGGATCATCCCAAAAGTAATGCTTTATATCCTTGAAAAACTTCCTCTTTTGTTGGGTTGACATTCCTTTGATAAGAAAATTCCCCGCGTGGTAATTTGCTATATCGGCAAACCACGGGGTACTTTGATTATCATGAGAAGTCACCGTATTCAATGTTTCAAGAGGAAAGGTTTCATTAATCTCCTTAGGATCAAAAACATTCTCATACGGGTTTTCAAGACGAGAGAGGTGATCGGCTGCATAGTTTTCAGCTCCCTTGGTATCAATAACTTTGAAATCAAATTCCTGAAGAAGTAAGACCCATCTAAGCAATCTTGCTTTGGCGTCTTTCTTGTTGAAGAGGTATTTCAATGCGGAGTGGTCCGTGTAAACAACACTTTTGTTCATGATAAGATATGATCGAAACTTCTCAAAAGCGTAAACAACCGCAAGCATCTCTTTTTCTGTTGTTGTGTAATTTGTTTCTGCTTCGGTCATCGTTTTACTTGCATAATGAATTGGTCAAAAATGCTTCTCAATCCTTTGCCCTAGAACCGCACCTATTGCATAATCACTTGCATCGCACATGATTTCAAAAGGTTGGTCCCAATTTGGAGCAATGAGAATTGGAGCTTCGGTTAACTTCTTTTTCAATGTTTGAAAGGCTAGAATGCAATCTTCCGAGAAGATAAAAGGAGTGTTTTTCTCTAAGAGATGGGTCATGGGTCGAGAGATCTTTGAAAAGTCTTTGATGAATCTGCGGTAAAAACCAGCATGCCCAAGAAAACTTCGAATTCCCTTAACGGTGGTTGGTTGAGGTAGCTTATAAATCACATCGATCTTAGCTTTGTCGACTTCAATTCCTTTCTTTGAGATCTTAGGTCCGAGTACGATCAGAAACTGTTGGTAAGACCCTCCGCGAGGTTGTAATTGGAGACACCAAAAGACATTACTAAAGAAACAAGGCTCCAAATACAATGGTGGATCAAATTCTAGAAAATGTTATACGTTCATAAGATCCACTTAAGGCTAGTTACCTATCTAGCCCCTAAAATGGCTTGGGTCCCTAGAAGAGACACTAATTCTCTAACATTCTATTATGGCAGATAATCCATAAAGAGCTTTAAAGAACAAGGAATTGTTTATAGTAGATGTTCCCAAGGCACATGACTGGAAATAAGTCTTACCTAACTAAATCATCAATTGAATATAACAGGATGGCCTTGAGTTGCTTTGGAGTAGGTATAGTAAATTGTCATTTTTACATACTGGTAAAGGTAAAATAAAAACATTAAGTTAGATTTGAGGATGTGTGCTTTGTGAAAGAACTATAGCATTTTTAAACTATTTTCCTGTATCACAGATGTGTGATATAAAGAACAAGGTTTCTCCCACACGACACTAAATGTCCTTGGTTGTCTTCTGAACTTTAAGTTGCCTGAATGAAAATTCAGTATACTTAGAATCCTAACAAAACAATAGTGTACAAGTTTCAACTTAGAGAACATTGTTTGCCTTCTGGAGGTTTAGCTATTTGGTTTTGATTGCAAAGCCTACAATTGATGAATCTAACTAAAATGGCATATGAGTTCTTTGTGGTCATGTTAACTTAACAATCTATAAACAAACTTGTGAAGGGAAATCTTATAATAGGTATTACCTTCAAAAAATTCAAAATACAACACCTATGTTGCTTCTTGTCATGAAAGAGAACTCAGCAACATAAGCCCTTGTAAGGCTCAAATTATTTAAGGCTCTATTAGTCATACCTTACAGCTTTTACATATGGTGTTGAGTTAGTTAGTGCTACCATTTTGGTTAATACTTGCAAAGGCCAACAGTTAGTACTATTTGTACAACAAGTTAGTACTGCTGAGCTTAGTTAATACTGCTGAAGAAACTTTGTACTGCTAAAACAAAAAGTTAATACTGCTTGGCTTGGTTAGTGCTGCTCAAAAGTGTTTAACAATGGTTTTGATGCTTAGATTGGGTTAAAGATGCAGTTTGGATTGGATTTGAGGGTACTAAATGGAAACTAACAAGTTAGTGCTGCCAGGCAAAGTTGGTGCTGCCAGGCATAAAGTTAGTGCTGCCAGGCAAAAGTTTGTGCTGCTTGTTACCGTTACTACTGTTTGAGAGCATAACAGATTTTCATTAATTAATTATAACCGTTGAGATATTTCCGCCAACAACTTGCTTATAGGGGTCTATGAATTGAAAATTCTTGATCTTTCTTTCTATAATACTCTTTCTTTAAGATAAAGACTCAAGTTTATTCAGTCGGTCATCTCAAACCCTAAAGCACATCTCTATAAAATCTCAATTAACTTTTCTAAACCCTCATATTCTCACAATCGATCATATCCCACACCTCACTCAAACTTTTCAACGCATCTATGGCTGATTTGGAATTTGTCGATCAACACAACATGGTCGCGTGTTTGGAGAAAACAGCAGGAAATTCAGAATTTCATGAGATAGTGGACTTTCTTACATCAAGTTTGATACATCATGCTCTCACTGTAAGTCCTACTATCTATATTTCTTATATTGAACAGTTTTGGAACACTGCTAGTTCCCAAACAGTCAATAATGAGAAAAAAATTCATGCTACTGTTGATAGCAAGGCAGTAGTAGTAACAGAAGCATCAATCAGAAGTTATCTTCTCCTTAATGATGCTGATGGTACTGCTTGCCTAACAAATGAAGCTATTTTTCAAAACCTTGCATTGATGGGGGTATGAGGGTAAACTTAACAAACAAACTTTTCAAAAAGCCCTCTTTTCTCCTCAATGGAAGTATCTGATACATACCATCCTTTATTGCCTAAGTTTAAAATCTACAAGCTGGAATGAGTTTTCGACAAATATTGCTTCAGCTGTTATATGTTTGGCAACAAATCAAAAGTTTAACTTTTCTAAACTTATTTTTGATGGTATGTTGAGGAACTTGGATACTTCTAAAAAGAAATTTCTTATGTATCCAAGATTTTTAATGGTGTTCTTGAATAATCAAATTGAGCTTGGTGAACCTTTTAATGATGTTTATGTTACACCAGTTCACACTCAAAAGGTTTTCTCAAATATGTCCAGGAAAGGTGTAAAGTTTTTAGGAAAAATCACTCTACTCTTTGATTCTATGTTGGTGCCACACCAAGCACCTGAGGGTGAAGGTTCAAAACAACCCACTGAACCCCAACCAACACCCTCTCCTACTCATGCTAGTACAGGAGACCAACCCCCTGTGGCTGCCTCACCATCTAGCCATGACACTACCCAAGACTTTAGGGACTCTTTAGAAGGCACTAATGGGAGTGAAGGGGATCAGGTTCAGTCATCCCATGATAGTCCTCTTTCAGGTAATCACACATCTGAAAAAGCTAAGGGTGGCTTAAACCTAGAAGAGTTATTTGTTCTTTATACTAACTTGTCCAACAGGGTTCTTGCTTTGGAAACTTCTAAGGATGCTCAGGCTGCAGAGATCCTTAAATTGAAGGATCAAATCAAGAAGTTGAAAAGGATGTGTAAGCCAAGCATCTCACACCACAAGGCATGGTTAAAGAGTGTGAAAATGTTATCAATGAAGAAAAGGTTAGGAAGGAAGGAGTCTGTATCCAAACAGGGGAGGAAAAATGCCAAACCTGAACCAACTTTAGATGCCTTTGATGATCTTGATGCTGATGGTTGGGATTACATGGAAACAGAAGGGAGGCAAAGTAATGAAATTGAGGAGCTTAACAAGGGCAGTGGTGAGAAAGGAGGAAGTACTGAAGAACTAGTTAGTACTGTTGGACCTAAAACAGTTAGTACTGTTAGGCCAGAACTTAGTACTGCTAGGCCAGATGTTGATGCTGCTAGGCTAGATGTTGATGCTGCTAGGCCAGATGTTGATGCTGCTAGGCAAGAAGATAGTGTTGTTGGGCCTAGAACTCATCCTAAAACAATAAGTATATTTGATGATGAAGATATCACCATGGATCAAACTTTGATTAAGATGAAAGAAGAGAAAGCTAAGGAAAAAGGAGTGTCATTTAAAGATATTGACGATTCTTCAAGACCTGAAAGATCAATCCTAACCCTGAAGCCACTTCTAACAATTGACCCTAAAGACAAAGGCAAAAGTATCTTAGAAGAACCTAAGCATGCAAAGAATATGACTAGAAGTGATTTTGATGCTGCTCAGATTGCAAGAGATGCAGAAATCGCTAGACAGTTACAAGTAGACTTGCAAGCAAAGGTAGAAAGGGAAAGACAAAAGGAAGAAGAAGCATCTAAGGCTGCTATAGCTAAAACATATGATAAAGTTCAAGAAGGGATTGATGCTGATGCATTGTTTGCAGCCAAGCTTCAACAGGAAGAAAGAGAGGAATATGCATTGAAGAGAGAGCAAAGTTCTTGGCTAAAACAATTGCTGCTCAAAGAAAATTCAGAGCTGCACAAAGACCTGCTAAGATTAGAAGTAGACCACTAACTAAATCTCAACTGAGGAATTTTATGATGACGTATCTAAAGAATATGGGTGGTTACAAACAATCTCAGCTGAAGGCAAAGACATTTGTAGATATTCAAGGTTTATATGAAAGACAGAAAAGGGTAATTGATGATTTCAAGCCTATAGAATCAGATGATGCAATAAAAGATTCTAAAGAAGCAGCTGGTGTAAATAAGCAAGAGGTTTTTAAAGAACCTAACAGTACTAAGGTTGAAGTTAAGCAAGAAGGACATGAAAAGAGTATCAAGAAAAGATTCGGCAGAAGACTTAAGATGAAAGCAACAAAGAAGTCTAAAAGACAAAAGACTGACGCTGATCTTGAAGAGGGAGAGCAACTAAAGGCTTATCTAAAGATAGTCAATGAAGAAGGAATAATAGATTATGAAGTCCTGGAGAAGAGATTTCCAATTATTAACTGGGAATCAAAATTCTATGATTTTGACAGACATGGAACAAAGTGCATCTACTATAGAATCTTTAGATCTGATGGAAGTTCTAGGTGGATTAAAACCTTTTCTAAAATGGTGACAAAGTTTGATAGGCTAGATCTTGTGGAGCTATATAATCTGGTGATTAAGAGATTTAAAACAACTACTCCAGAAGGTGTTGATCTAGTTCTTTAGGGAGATTTAAGGATAATGTTTAATGCAAATGCAGAAGATGAACTCTGGCAGAATCAAGAAAGATGGAATCTTAAGAGCTGGGATTTTTATGAAAATTGCGGTGTTCATACCTTGATACTGGAAGATGGTACTGAGATTCATATCCTTGTAGAAAGGAAGTATCCATTCACAAAAGAAACACTTGAGAGAATGCTTTCTTTGAGGTTAGTAGTTGGGACTGCAAGTAAAGATGCTTATACTCTGCTTAGATTCATTCAAAAGCAGATTGATGAGTATGGAAGCCATGATGGAGGTGAGAAGGATCTTTAAGTGTTGGTTTTATCACCACACAACAAATGGTCATCAGTCCACCATGTCTAACAGACATCAAGAATTGGCTAGTCCAGAGAAAACGGCTTCTGGTAAAGACTTCTTAAATCCGTTAATAGCTGATAATTTGCTAAAAACTATATGGTTCTCAACTCACCATGCTTCACAGTAAAGAGTTGGCTAGTACAAAGCAAATGGCTCTTGGTAAAGACAACTCAAATCCGTTGATAGTTGATAGTTTACTCAAAACTATATGGTTATCAATGCACCTTGTTATTGAAATGAAGCATTGACTATTCCAGAGCAAACGGCTACTAAATATCAAATCCGTTTATGGTTGGTAGTTTGCCAAAAACTACAAAGCCAACTTAGTTGGTGTAGTTGTGTTGCTGAGATGCTGAGATGGTAACTAAAGACTAGAAGCTAAAGAATTTCAAGTTTACTAAGTAACAAAAGAGTTTAAGAAAAAGCAGATTAAAGAGTAGCAGTGTGTTTGGATACATCCTCCTAGTGTTCAAGAAGCTCAAACTAAAGAAACATGAAGGTTAACAAGTGAACATCATGTTTAGGGGAGGATTGTTGGGTTTTAGAAGTTCCTACAATTTAGTGCTGCTACTTATACAAGTTACTACTGCCAGTTCTACTTAGTGCTGCTAATGAAGAATGCTACAGATTCAAGAAAATAGACTAAGTAGTTAGTACTGTTAGTTATAAATAGTTAGTACTGCCAGTACATTGTTAGTACTGCCAGTATAGTTAGTGCTGTTAGTAGTAAGTTAGTACTGCTAGTTAGTACTGTTAGGAGATATGCATGAGTTATTATAGGAATAGATATGCATTATCTCTTCACACGTTTTTGTAAGCCCATTAGGGTTTTCCTTGGTGTATAAAAGGAACCCTACGGCATTAGTTAGACATAAGTTTCATATACAAGTTTCACCAATATATAGTTAGTAATCTGTAACCTAGCAGATTAATGGTAATCAAAGTTCTATTTCATTTATTGTTCTTCTTAGCAATATAAGTTAGTTTCCGCATAACTTATATTGTTAATAGTCATTGTTTCTCTTGTAGCTTGTTTGGATCTATCCAGATAGGCTACCACCCTTAACAGGCTAGAAAGATCTATTCAGATTGGGATCAACACATACGCTTATTACCCTCAAAAAGCACATACTGATTCTCACGCTGGAGGTGATTCGCAAGGACACCCCCTGCGCTTCACTTAACGTAGTGTTTTCATTTGTGTTGTCACAAGTTACTCAAGACTTGGCAATTCAGCAATTACCACAAGAATTCTTCGATCTCCATCGAAGCCTAATCGTGTCCATATTTGCACAATCAGTGGCGCCATTCGTGGGACATGCAACGATTAGTCCTGTCTAAACCAAGTCAAATAACCTCCAAACCACTTTACCTACTTTTCTGGCATGACAAACGGAAGAGAAATCACACCACCACCAGGTTTCTCGATGCCAATTCCCATACCAAATGTTAGCACCAATGAATTAACACCCATAACTACCTCCATATTTGCCACCACGACTCCTGAAAATACGCCCCTTGCCTATCGCGCTTCCACCTCAGCCAATCCTAACCCTATGATTAGCCTCTTTAGTAGAAGCCAACTATGAAATCCTCGAATCCCTCTCAAGGGAATAGCGGAGGCAGATACGTAACGAAGACCTTCATACAGAACTGGGATACTTCAGTAAAGAGTATGACAAAGAAAGGGAGATGAAACCGAGACCTGAGCAAAATAAAGAAACCACTCCACCTCTCCGCATGAGGTCTCCTAGGGTTCGTAGGCAAAGAGAAAGGGTGGTAGGGTTTGAAGAAGCCCCAAACAGGGAAGAGGGCAGGATAGAAAGGAATGTCAAAGGCGGTGGGCCTTCGGAGCTTAGAGCAAAGGAGAACGGAAGTCAGGGCTTGAATCTTCCTCCGCTTTTGGCAGCACACCTAGGAATAAGCGAGAATGGTTAAGCTTTGCAATCCTATTTGACCTCCGTATACGGAGGCCACCAGCCTTCAACTAACATAGGGGGAATCTTCCCCCCTAACGGTACGCACCTCTAGCATCATGCTCAACCTTTCATACCTAGTAGTTTGCATCCATCTAATGGATTCATACCTACTCATGTTAACTCTTACCCTAACCATTAATGGGTATCATTAATAGGCAAGCTCTGAGTTACCCTCCCCATGCTCAAAATGGTAACCCCTCTTTTGGGGGAACCTACACCCATCACCCACAAGGAGGATATGTATCCTAGACCTTTACAAATAATAATATGCCTCCAAATAATAGGTTTGTATACTCCACAACCACCCCCCTTAAATAGTTATCCCTTTTATGCACAGCCAAATATACCTGCATACCCAAACCCCGCAGGCCTCTTTACAGACCCAACGAGTTCCGTGACTCCATTCGTCTGCTAGATCGAGGATTATCCTCTCCTAGACGGATTAAAAATGCCTTCTCATATCGGCTCTTACGATGGAAAGGGAGATCCTAATAACTACTTGCACCTTTTCGAAGGGGCTATTCGCATGCAAAAGTGGGTAATGCCTGTAGCTTGTTATATGTTCACATATACCCTCAAAGATTCTACTCGAATATGGTGGAATAGTCAAAAAGCAGGTAGTATTCTCAATTATGAGGATTTAAAGGCAAAGTTTCAATCACACTTCAGTCAGCAAAAGAAGTTCACAAAAATGCATTTGGCGGTACACGATATCAAGCAAAGAGAGGGGGAGAGCACCATGGCTTTCGCCACCAGATACACATATGATACCTTGCAGATTTTGGTCTACATAAAGGTCAACGTATCTCTGGTTTTGTTCATGGATCAAGAATAAGAAACTTAGTAGAATTCCTCTCCACAGACCTCCCCTCCACTTACAAAGGTTTGATGAAAAAGACTTATACATGGATCAAAGCAAGAGAGGTAGCAACTAATGGAAAATCGAATGATCAAAGGGAAAGTTTCGAGAAGTCCAAGAAAACCTCTTGGGACATCAATAGAGGATAGAGAAGCAGGAAAGGTTCTCCCCTTATCGAGGAACAAATCATGGGTTGCTCTCTAACATGTCCAAAAGTCCAAGAGAAATTCTAGCCACGGAAAAGGTTGCAAAAACTTTCGAGCAACCTCCCTGTATGTTTAGAAATAGACGGTCATAAGACATGACCAAGTACTGTCATTTCTACAAAGACCACGGGCACAACACCAATGATTGCCGTCAGCTAAGAAACCAGATTGAAAAAGCCGTAAAATCGGGGAAACTTTCCTACCTTGTGAAGGGAATAAAAAGGGAAAGAACGAAGGCCACTGACACTCAGCGAGGAGAAGGGAAGAAGGACAAGGGCACTATACCAGTAGAAGCCCCCATCCTCATGATAAGTCGAGGAGAACCTTGCGTAAGAAGTAACACTTTGGAGGGGCCTACCTCCGAAGGCAGGGAAATAGCATTCCCTCCTGTTACAAGGAACTACAATTCCTCGGCATTGGTGATAATAAAAGCTATGATCTGCAGAAGACAGGTCAATCGAGTGTACATGGACATAAGAAGCTCATGCAAAGTCATCTACGAACATTGCTTCCTAAAACTAAAGCCTTCCATCAGAGCATCTAAAGTAGACTCAAAGGTTCTGCTAGTCGGATTTTTAGGAGAACACTCTTGGCGCTCCTTTTTCCAGAACGGAGACCCTTAGTTTTTGTAGTATATTGGATATCATAACACAATCAAGAGATGATGGGTTGGCTGATTTCTTGTAGAGAGAGAAAGTGAATATGCTAGTAAGAGAAAACACATTAAGTATGTGTAATATGAATTGAACAAACAACCCTTCTCATGGCTGGAAAGGGTATTTAAATACAAGAGTTTAAGTGCCCTAAGTGGGCTATGGAGTAGGCTAACATGTGGGTAAAGACCCGGCCCAACACTATAAGTCATACGCTAATGATTAAATTATAAGCTATGCTATTCTAGACAATACATGGGTTGACCGAGTCTTTTTCGTAATCCTAACGATCTCCCCCTAAGGGAGGTCACCCCAGAAAATACAGTTTAAATTCTAGCATTCTAAGTCTTGATCTAATGACAGTAGCTCATAATCTTTGATTCTTTATTCATTGGTTTCTTTGTACAAAATGTAGTGATCTTTTGACTTTAAGCTTTAGCTTGTTCCATTAGG
>BQNB010010288.1:13755-84334 GCA_026074375.1 Tanacetum coccineum
AACGGTCTTAGATAAGATCTCGATCTTGACAGCCTTGCCCTCAACATCAAACTAATTAAAGTTTCATTAACAAACTTAAAATAAAAATTACAATATGAAAAAAATACAATTCGGAAATAAAATACGACTAATCATGGCGCAAATTATATTTGTTCTTGATTTGTTGTTTTTGCACGTTGATCCAATACGCATCGTCCTCCGGCAAATTCTTCGTGCTAATAGCGAGAAATTTCATCCCATCCAAACGCATTGTCCTCTGGTCTTTCTCTTTAGCCGCCTCGTAAGTTGATTTAGCGACTTCTC
This sequence comes from Tanacetum coccineum, assembly GCA_026074375.1. Classification (NCBI taxonomy): domain Eukaryota; kingdom Viridiplantae; phylum Streptophyta; class Magnoliopsida; order Asterales; family Asteraceae; genus Tanacetum; species Tanacetum coccineum. The sequence goes on from BQNB010010288.1 coordinate 14,059, forward strand.
GTTTGAGACGAAACTCAGTTTGCATAACATCCCCCAGTGCTCGTCGTGGTCTCAGATTTGTTTTTTTTTGTGGGACTTGATCTTGCATCATCATCTCATAGCTCTGCGTTGAACTTTTGGCAATTATGGTTCAACGTAGGGCTGAGCATATTGGACCGTCCACCGGACCGGATCGGACCGAACGTATTTCGGTCTAGTACTTGTTCCATGCTTTTTCTTATATTCGGCCCAGTCCAGATCCGTGTTACAAAAAACCAGGCGATTATGCTTTGTTGGACCGGACGAGGCCGAAGACCGAACCGAACCACATCGACCCGGACCGGACCGGACCATTTCGGTCCGGTCCTCGGTCCGGCGTTTTGAACAAATTCGGTTTCGGTCCGATCCGGTCTTGGTCGGTCCAGTCTCGTTTTCAGACCGTGATGACCCGTAGTTCAACGTATCCCACTTACTTGTCAACGTGTCCTTATTGCATTGTTGGAATATTTTATTTTGTTGAACTCGAAGAGAACCTTATACCAAAATGAGTCAAGATTTTGGGAATTTCCGATATTGGGATCCTCGGAAACGGCAACATAATGTTTCCTCGGATTGTAACCAACGAAAAAGCACCCCCCGCCCCCACATCGAGATTTTTTTCGAATGTGGGTGATGACGTATAGTCCAACCTCGGGTCATGAACCCGACCCATGAATAGTACTTATACCCAGGCCCATGATGAATGGGCCATAGCGACATCAATACGGGCTTCCAAGGCCCAAATGGTACTGCCTATGGGGAATCCCATGACATATGGGCTATCACGACGAGGATTTAGGCCCATGGGGCCCAACTAGCGCACACGTGCGCAGGACACCCGTTATGAACGAGTCATAATCACGAGGTGGGCCCACTAGTTACTAAATAACGGCGGTTACTAAATAACGGTGAGGCCTCTCGGATACTAACCTAATTAATGGGACAAAGCCCATTAGGGTTTGGTGAGTATATAAAGAGCACCTCGGCTCTCATCTAAGGTATGCCCTCATAACCCTAACTTTCTACTAAAACCTAAACCGATTACTTACTCTCACGCCGGAGGATAATCGCGGGAGACAATCCCACGGTAAGCCTAACGGTGCTTTGTTTTCTTAGTACGCAGGTCTCATACATCAAGACTTAATTGATACAGGGACCGGGGCCTAACAGATCCGTATTACACCTAATTCGGACCTAATCAAGGATCGTCCAACTTTTGTATCAACACGTATAAATCACCCAATGGAAGTGGTATAATTCACCCAAGAGAATGATATAATTCACGCAAGCAAATGGTATAATTCACCCAAGCAAATGGTATAATTCACCCAAGCAAATGGTCTAATTCACCCAAGAAAATGGTATAATTCACCTAAGCAAATGGTATAATTTACCTAAGCAAATGGTATACTTCTCTCAAGAAAATGATATACTTCTCCCAAGCAAATGGTATACTTCTCCTAAGCAAATGGTATACTTCTCCCAATGGAAAACTGGTATACTTCTCCCAAGCAAATGGTATACTTCTCCCAAGCAAATGGTATACTTCTCCTGATGGTATAATTCGCCTAGGTGTATAATTCGCCTAGATGTATAATTCGCCTAGGTATACTTCACCTGATGGTGTAATTCGCCTAGGTGTATACTTCTCCTATGTATGATTCACCCAAAGGAGTTCGAAACTCAAAAACTTCAAAACACTTAAAGACACACTTTTTGATGTTTTTACTCGATTTTTCTTGTACAACTTACTATCCTAAGACTATTCGAACCCTAAAAACACAAACTTTATGGTTTTTAACACAAAAAATTTGAAGTCAAGATTCTTGGTACAAAAAAACTATTCGAACAAAAAAACTCAAAAAATCATGTTTTTGAAGTTTTTCAAAGGATTTTCTTGTACTTCTAACTTATACTAGGATAAACTAAGAAGAAAGTTGAAAGCTTTATGGTTTTTAAACACACAAAAGATGAGTATCCTTTGTGAAATTCGTTACCAAGACACAAACCAAAAACAAAACAAAACCGCACACTAAACATACACAATCACCCCATGGCTCTTGATACCAATTGTAGATTATATATATTATCTTACTACTTAACCAATCAACAAGAAACTAGAGAGAGAAAGGAATAGGAGGAAGGTTTCTAGAGAGAGAAAGGAAAAGAGTAATATTATATTAAGAACTATATGGGAAATGAAACCAACCAACACCCTCTCCAAGCTATAGAGAGGGTACTTATACCACTATAGGCCACGTCTCACATGAGCTTTTTGGGCTTTTTATGGGCTTTGGCCTATTACCAAAAAACTAACTAAGACCTACTAGCTACATATTTTAGATTTGACCGAGTCTTTTCTCGATTCCTAACACTGACTCCAAATGGAGCCTACTTCTTTTGCTAAATCCTTAGAAAGTGTAAATTGGCTATGGCATAAAAGGCTATCCTAATTAAATATCAAAAACATTAATAAACTTGCTAAACAAAATAAAGTTCTTGGTCTTCCTTCACTTGTTTATTGAAAGGATAAACCATGCTCAACATGTGAAAAAGGAAAGCGTAAGAGAGCTTCATTCAAAACTAAACAAAATCTCTCAATCAAGAAGTGTCTACATCTTCTTTATATGGATCTATTTGGGCCAGTCAGTCCAATGTCCATAAATCATGAGAAGTATACCCTAGTCATTGTAGATGAGTACTCAAGGTACACATGGGTTCACTTTCTCAGGAAGAAGAGTCAGGCAGCTGAAATGATCATGTATTTTATCAGAATGTTTGAAAATCAAAAGGATGTAAAAGTCAAACAAATTAGAACTGATAATGGAACTGAGTTTAGAAATTCTGAACTTGAGAGTTTTTGTAATGAGAAAGGAATTTCTTAGAACTTCTCTTCTCCCTATACACTTGAACAAAATGGTGTAGCTGAAAGGAAGAATAGAACTCTCATTGAGGCTGCTAGAACAATGTTAAATGGCTCAGTACTCTCTAAGCATTTCTATACCAAAGCAGTTAGAATTGCCTGTTACACTCAGAATAGATCAATCATTGTCAAAAGACATGATAAGAATCCATATGAGATATTTAGATAAAGGATCCCTGATATCAGCTACTTTCATGTGCTTAGATGCCCTATGTTTATTCATAATCACAAGGATCATCTAGGAAAATTTTATGCAAAGGCTGATGATGGATACTTCCTAGGATACTCATTTGTCGCTAAAGCCTTCAGAGTCTTTAACACAAGAAGACAACAAATAAAAGAGACTTATCATGTTACCTTTGATGAGAGTATGGAAGCTATCATGTTCACAAATACCTCAGTAGATGAAATTAGAATTGATGATTCATCTAGATATCCTCCTGCTAAATTTCTTCAAGAATATGACCCATCTAGACAATATCAATCAAATTATGATTTTTCATTCTACATCATTCCTCATGGCCGTTCACTCACTGAACTTACAAAAGACACTCATGTCCCTAAGGTGATTACTTCAAATGAGCAAAAGACACCTCACACTAAGGATGTTGAAGGTCCTCCTGACCTAATAAACATTGAAAGGACTCAAGAACAAGAAGTTCAAAATGAACTAATCAATAGTTAACCCACTGAAGAAACTTCAGGAAACAATACTGAAACCTCAGTACCCATTACTGAACCTTCAGTCCCTGAAGTGCCTTAGTCTCAAATCATTCATCATGCATCAACAAGTTCACATGCTGCTCATCAGGGTAGAATGGTCAAGAGATCAACATATTGAACTTGTAAACATCATTGGTGAACCCACTGAAGGCATGCTTACAAGAAGTATGGCTGCTAAACTAATAGTTGCCTCAGCTTGTAAATGTCTATTTGCTGACTTTCTCTCTGAGATAGAACCTAAAAAGGTGTCTAAGGCACTGGAACATTCAGGATAGTTTGATGCAATGCAAGAAGACTAAATCAGTTATATAGAAACAAAGTTTTGACTCTTGTTCCACTCCCTTATGGAAAGATATCCATTGGCTCTAAATGGGTATTCAGGAACAAGAAGGATGAACTTGGAACTGTTATCAGGAACAAAGAAAGAATGGTTGCTCAAGGTTTTAGTCAGGAAGAAGGAATTGACTATGATAAAAACCTTTGCACCAGTGGCAAGGATAGAAGCCATCGAGATATAAATTTCCTTTGCTACATACATGAACTTTATAGTGTTTTAGATGGATGTTAAAAGTGCCTTCCTAAATGGAAAACTAAAAGTAGAAGTTTATGTGAAACAACCTCCTGGATTTGAAAGTAGTGAGTTCCCTGACTATGTTTGCAAACTTGACAAAGCCCTTTATAGACTGAAACAAGGACCCAAGGCATGGTATGAAACTCTATCTATTTTCCTTATTCAAAACAAGTTTGTCATGAGAAGAATAGATAACACTTTGTTTATCTATAAATCCAAAGGAGATGTCCTCCTTGTCCAAGTGTATGTAGATGATATCATATTTGGCTTAACAAATAATAAACTTTGTAAACAGTTTAAAAAACTGATGACAAAGAAATTTGAAATGAGTATGATAGGAGGACTCTCTTATTTTCTTGGACTACAAATCAAGCAGGATGACAAAGGAATATCCATTTCTCAAGAAAAGTACACAAGGGACTTACTAAACAAATATGAGAATTCTGATAGTTCCTCAGTAAAGACACCTATGGTTCCTCTAAATAACCTAGGTCCCGACCTTGCTGGCAAACTAGTCAATGAAACCATATATAGAGAAATGATTGGGTCCCTGATGTACTTAACTACAAGCAGACCTGATATCTAATTCTTAACATGTCTATGTGCAAGATATCAGGCTAATCTAAACAAATCACATCTGATAGTTGTGAAAAGAATTCTCAGCTACCTAAAAGGTACTCCATCCATTGGTCTATGGTATCCAAAGTGCTCAGGATTTGATCTTAAAGGATTCTCAGACTCTGATTATGCTGGTTGCAATATGGATAGAAAAAGCACCTTAGGTGCCTGTCAAATACTTAGAGGCAAATTGGTTTCTTAGAGTGCAAAGAAACAGCAATCAGTAGCTATTTCCTTTCATGAGGCTGAGTATGTTGCTGCTGCAGGGTGTTGTGCAAACATTCTTTGGATGAAAATTCAACTCAGTGACTATGACATCCTTTACAAGATGGTTCCCATCTTTTGTTACAACACTAGTGCCATTGCTATTTCAACAACCCAGTCCTTCATTCCAAAACCAAGCATATTGATATAAGATATCATTTCATCAGGGATCACATCCTAAAAGGAGATATTTAATTACACTTCATCCCTACTGAGTATCGTCTAGCTGATATCTTCACAAAACCCCTAGACGAACCTTTTTTCACAAGACTGAAAGCAAAGCTAGGCAAGCTAAACATTGATTGATCAGTCTCCCTGATCAATCATGTTCAGTATGATGTAAATATTCTCCTCTCCCTAAAACTCTCTCACTGATAATAAATATGGCTCCCATGGCACTAAGAGACACATTAAATGAAGTAACTAAATGCTATAAGTCCTTAGTTACTTAATGTTTTAGGTTGGTGACTGAACATATTAAATAAGGAACACATATTCCTTATTAAACTGTCATCAAACAGTCATGGGTCCCACTTCTTCTATTTACACTCAAACATCCCACTAAGCATTTAATGCTCACTCCCACAAACAATATTCCTTTCCAAAATGTCTTTCCACTTCCCACCTAATTCATTATCCCCACGTCATGCCTGCAAAAAGTTCATGACACAATAACAGCTATACAGTTGCCGTAAAAGACAAGATAGTGATAGTTGTGGGTGGTGGCATTTAATGCGGACACCAAACATTTTTCATAACTATTTTCAAAATAAAATAATTTGAAAAAGAAAAAACTTTTTCACACCTCACCTATAAATACCCCATCACAAGAAAAAAATACACATAATATTTTTTTAAAGCAAAGAAACTTTGCAAATAATTATATCTCATCAAAAACTTGTGTGTGTTCTTCATTTTTCATGATAAAAACTTCATTTCAAACCATTTTCTTGGTCAAGTACGTGTCAGCGATCTGAGTTATCCAACTTAGTGACCATCCGTATTGATAACATGTCAAAACTCACGCCAGTGATCTTAATTGGATTCAACTTTGTGACCATCTGATTTGATATTTTGCCATTGTCCTTTTCAAAACAAAAAAAATCTTTAATTGGCATCAACCAAAGCAATCATATATGCCCCTCATTGTGGTGATATGACTGTGGAATCCATCCAATTCAAAAGCAATAACTTTGTGGGTGAATTTAGTTACCCTCATAGTGTCCCAGCCTAAAAAACATTTACAAATTCTTGAAAATTGCTCATTGGCTGTGGCTTTTTCAAAAACACCATCAATATTATATCAAAACTACCTCAAGGAGCTTTGGTGTACTATTGTGGTTGAAGACCCTAACCCACCTACTGATGACTCTAAGGTTCGTCCTCTCAAAGAGTTCTTACTCAAGTTCACTATGAAGAATGGCCAAAAGCCATTGACCTTAGACTAGGGGTGCAATCTAATCAAGCCAAGCTCGAGCTTGGCTTGAAAAAAATAGTAGTCTTGAGCTTGGCTTGATAGCTCGTCAAGCTTTAACCATATAGGTTTGAGCTTGGCTTGAGTAGGATTTGATTAAAGATTGAGCTTGGATTCAAAAGCTTGAATGTATACAAAATTAATGTATTTAATAGCCAAATCAATAAACATATGCATAAAGTAAAACAAACAAAAACCATAAGTGAAAACCTATGTAGATTCTTTAAACATTAACACAACTAACAATAACATTCTCGTACCAAAGTCCAACATTAGAATGAAACATAAGTCAAAGTATTAATTAATGTTCAAACGTACAAAGTATTTCAACAAAAAGGTACATTAGCCAAAGTACTATTAGTTTTTTTATTAGTTTTGGCTAATGTACTTAAAAGTCAAAACTAAGTATGCAGAATACAAAGCATTAGAATATAAATTGTTAGATTAATTACGGTTAAACGTAAATTTAGAATACATTATTCATTTATTTATGAAAATGGGTCTGTATAATTATGTTAATACTCAAACTACCTCTTAATTACTTATATGAATTTATTATATATTAAAGATTGATAAGAGCTCGAGCCGAGCTATCAAAAGCTTGAGCTTGGCTTGTTATAGGTTTTGAGCTAATTTTTGAGCTTGAGCTTGATAAAATCTTGGCTCGATCGAGTCAAGCTCGAGCTCGAGTTGCTTGATAAAAGCTTGACTTGATTGCAGCCCTACCATAGACTATAAGACCTTCTATGAAACCACATGACTTGATTATAATAATGGCCAGTATGTTGATCATCCTTCCACTAAGGTTGTTAAAGCCGAACTGACAAAGATTGCAAGAAATGAGGCACTAGTACAAAAGACCCTAGTGATTAAAACATCTTTTCCTGTGGCTTGGAGGATCCTACTAGCTTTTTTCATTCAGGTCCTCGGCAGGAATTACTCATCCACTGAATAGTTGAATTCAATTCAACAGTTACTAGTCTTCAGCCTCCTCACAGGGACTAAGATCGACATAGGAGAGATCATTTACAGTGATCTTGTAACCAGGCTCATGGCTAAGTCTAGGCAAAAGTATGTTTCCTATCCTAGATTTATTTCATGTACCCTTGAAGAGTTAATGGGTTTTGAATACTCTCAGGACAAAAGTTTTAGGTTTTTTCCTAGCACCCTAAGTAAATCAAATTTTTCAAGGAACCCATCTGAAGTCGCCCCCATTGAAATGACGGCCTTCATGTTTGAAGTCATCAATCATGAATCCTTAGTGTCTCCACTTCCTTTTTCTGAAAAGAAAAGGAAGAATAAGTCTCAGACTATGACTCAACCCAAACCCAAGTCACAGGGTCCTGAGGCTTCCGGAGCACTCCCTCTAAAGAGGAAAAATTCCAAGACTCAAACAACATCCCTTGTTCAAGCCACTGTCACACCACCCAGTGAGAAGGTGTTAACGAAGGATTCTGATAGAACCCAGTCAGTCTCCTCGGGCCAAACTACTCATCCCCAAGATATAGAGGGAAACACACAACCCGATGTTAAGGGATTCCATTCTCCACTCGATGAGAGTACTCGAAATCAAAGCCTTTGCCTGAGGGTAAATCGATTGATGCCAAAGACCCAGTGGCAAACAAACAACCCACTGGTATGGGATCACCTTCCACTCACACTGATGATGGTACTAGCAAAACCCAACCTTTACCTAAGGGGACAAACATTAACCCCAAAGACTCAGGGAGAAACACACAACTTGCTGATAGGGGTCAGCCTAAAGCTTTGGTTACTAATATTTCAGGGACCGACACTAAGAACCAGGCGGATAAAACCCAATCCACTCGATTTGAGGTGTCGGACCCTGACCACAACAAAGGCAAGACTTCTTCTAAAGTAGATCCAGATACTGACACCCTGATTCTCACAACTGTTGGTGATATTCAAGCCTTGCTAAGAGATTCTAAGGATGAGCCCAAGGATGATATTGATGAAGAAATGCTTGAGGCTGGAGAAGAGATTGGATGAAGAGTTCCTTTAGTCTAAAAATGAAGAAACCTGGCATGCTTATTCCATTGAAACTCCTACTGATGAACCCATTTCAACAGAACATCAGTCTCCTTCACCTAACAAAGATCAACCTGAATCATCCAAAGCCGAGCAGACTGATGCATCAGAATTTGAATCGTCATCATGTTCTGAAACTTTCAAGCCATTTGACAACTACATGCCCATTACTAAAAGACAGTTGGTAAGAAATCTTCAAAATATTTCAAAAGTTCTTTATGCTCAGGTTGTAGAGGACAATTAGGAAAAGCATGAGGAAGCTGTTGCATCATATGCTGATCTAAAATAGAGCATTAATGACTTTCATAAAACAACCTTCATACAATATGAGAACACTGATGTTGCACTCAGAAATTATCAGCAGATCATCACTCTATTCAAGACTGACCATACTACAGGAATCAGAAGGATCCTCGACAATCTTCATAATGTTCAGATTGATGTCAAACAGGATCCTGTTCTAAACAAGAAAGTTCTTGAGGCTGCATAGGCATACGCTAAGAATTTAAAAAATCTCACTAAGCTCCTCACCATGGTAAGGAAATTTGATTTTCCCAACTTGAAGACCACTGTTGAATCTCTTTTAGCTGCAGTGACTGCTCAGAATGACCATCATGCCAAATAGGCTGGGTCCTCTGCCTTAATGGCCTGGAGTGTTGGCTCTTTGATGACCAAGATTGAGAACACTCAGGCTAACATCCAGTCTGATATAGCATCACTCAAGAAGGACACCTCTGAAATCAAGGATATAATGACTGAAATCTTTTGTACCTTTAAAGGAAAACCTTTCTCCACTCCCTCAAGCAGTGTGCCTAAGCTAACACTTTCTATCACTAGAGTTCAAGCAACTGTTGAGGGGGGGGGGGGAGTTTAGCTCACACTAGTACTATAAGTCCTATTAAAGAAACTCCTTCTCAAACTAAGGGGAGAAAGCTGACATGAAACTGAAGAAAAGGAACCTGAAGTTGCAAATGTTGAGAAGGTGCTTGAGCATGAAACTCAGGACACTGAGCTAATACCAATCATTGTTGTCAGGAAAACAACCAAGCCTACTCTTAAAGTTGAAACTGAAATAATTTGATCTTCATCAAGACCTCAGCTCATTGGTCTTATTGTTGAAGTTTAAATCCCTAAACCTGAAACTCCGCTTTCAACTCCAAAGCCTGATAGAGTAAAGTGTATAGCTAGAGATACTGACGAATCCCTACCAAAGCTAATCAAAGCCTTAAATGAAGTTCGTCAGGATCCTAAAGCCCTAGTAGTAATTCCTTATGAAATTAATGAAGTGTTGCATCATCTCACCAATAAGCAGATTCAGGCTCATATAGACAAGGAAGAAAAGTCAGAAAAGGCTACCAGAGAAGCAAGGCTTAGCAAACCTAAGATGATTAAGGTTGTATATAAAGTGGCCAAAGAAGCAAGATGCTGAAATGAAAGTCCTTAAAAGAGAATGCCTGAAGAAACTCGCAAAGACAAAAGAGCTCAAGAAGAAAAGGATTGATCAGTATAGATGGACCACCAGTAGCAAACTCAAGCCTGAGACAATCATTGACATCCACATTCATCCAAACACAAAACATGTTGTAATCACGGTCTATAGAGGCAATGATTGAAGGAACTTTGAGGTTCACATCCCCTTCAGGTTTGGTGATTTTGGGGTAACTAAATAGGATGAACTGGGTCCCATCATTCCAAAGAAGAAGAACAAAGTGGTTGGTGAACTGATGACATCCCTGGGAAAGATGTATGACAGACTGAAGGTGATTTCTTGAAGAACTTGGAATTAGCCCAAATCTTCCTGTCCCTGGACAAGTTCTTTCCCTAACCTCAGGCAGAAAGAGGAACGCTCAAGAATTGGAACCTGAGACTCGCATCCCTGGGCTTGAATGCAATAGAAGCCTTCCTAAAGGAGTGCAGTTTGTCAACAACCAAGTGATTGAACATCCTAAAAATGAAATCTTCTTTATTGGTGTCTTTGGTGATGAGGCCTTTCAAATAATGAGTGACATCCATATGGTAGATGTTGATACCTTGTTGAGCTACCTGGTGATGGATTCAAATATCAATACTCCTGAAAATCAAAGGTTCTATGTAGTAGTGAGGAGTTTGATTGATAGTCACCTTGATAAGGAGAAGTTAAATTCAAAAAAAGTCAAGCTGGAAGCCATTGGATGCTCACTGATGAGGTGCTTTTAATTACCATTATCCTTTACTTGCTTTTTAGATTCAGTGTAAGAAGAAGATGTATTTACTAACTTACACTTAAAAATACTTAGGCTATATTTATATCCAAATAAGGGGAGATTGTTAGGACAATTCAGTGCGAAATGATCTTTCACTTGGATTTGAATAGAAAATATCCTAAGTGTTAGATAACATTAAACATTCCAAGGTCACTAAGTGAACAGTCACTCAGTGAGTTACCTTTAAGTGCTCAATGTGAGTCTACAAGAAAGACTCAACCATTCAGTGAGGCGGTTCTCAGTGAATGAAGTCTCTGAGCCAAAAAAGAAGGCGAAGGGTTTAGTGAGTTATGGGAATAGACTCACTAAACCCCATACGATCTCCAATAACTATTAAAAGTCCCTAAAGACAAGAACCTAAAGAATAGACGAGATAGTTTGAATGGAAAAGTTCAAGTACCTATCCACCTGAAGTCAAACTATCCTAAAAATTGTATGAAGACAAGGTCAGTGTCAGCACTAACTTAGAAAGTATGTTTGTCCCATTCCTATATTAGAATCGTAATAGAGACAAACTGTATAATATTTACTGGTCCAATTAACCTTGGGACACGCACTTATCACCCATGTAGGTATGACCCTACCTTAGCACTATATATAGGGATGCCTTATAAAAGAGTAGGTTAAGTTTGTACATTTAAAGTTGTATCCTTTACAAATACCTACTCAATCAACTAAGTCACTGAACAAGTTCAGTAGGTTAACATAGTTGTCAACTTAACATAATACTTTAAGTTATGCTAAGTTGTTAGTGAGGAGATCACACACACATATTGTCATTCAATCCCCATTGTTATTTCACAAACAATAGGGTTCTTAATAAGATTTTATAAGAATTAAAGGTTGAAAAACTATTTTGTGTTCTTTACTTGTTTACCTTTATATTTGTCAAAACTGTTTTTCATTACATTGCTTCAAGCCATGAGTTGTTTTTATCTTAAACTTTCTAGTTTTAAATAACTAACTCAAGGGGAACAACAAAGGTTCCCCACCATACGCCTTACAGGCTACGACAAAAGATCTCAACCGTACAACCTCAAAAAGATTAAGGAGAGAAAAGAGACATTTGAAGAACTCAAAAACTTCTAAACAAAAACTATTAAAATAAAGACGCGGATTCCCAAAGGTAAAAAGAGAAAGATAAAGAGTTATATACCCTGGCAGAGCCTCCACCTCCATTTGAGCGGTGGACGAATGCAACAGATCATAGCACATCGGAATACCATAATCTTCAACAAAGTCAAGAAACGCTTTGTTAGTAACGGAACAAGTAATGGATCTAAGATTGCATTTTGACACAGCGAGATGAACGAAAAATGTAAAAAGAAGAAATAAGAGAAAAGCACAAACATGAGTAAGCAACAAGATTGCCGAAAATTAGGTTTCTTCCAAAAGAGATGAGAAGGAGAAAAAATTGAAGGAAGAAAGGTAAAAATGAGAAAAGAAAAAAGAAGTATTTATATTAATGGGTTAGTGGATTTGGGCCATCCAAGTGCCCTACTAACCCATCTAACAGTTTATGAAGTCAAACGCATAGATAACATGCGTCACCACATGCGGTAAACACACTCAAGTACGTCATCGGTAAGGAAAATGACAGTTGCCGAAAAGATGTTTTGGAGGCTCCGACATTTAAATTTTGAAAAGACGCTTGTAAAAGCCTGTCAAAAAACACTACAAACGAGAAAGATTATGATGCCTTATGCTTCAAAGACCAGCATAACACATCAGACTAGGGGTTTGATGGTGTATCCCGTCTTGTGGCCGGAACATAGCCTCTCATGCTGCACACGTGGCACTTAAAAGTGTTCATTAGCGTAAAGCCTACTAGGCTATAGTAAGGGAATCCACCAATACACAAATAAGTCCTCCCACCAGAGCCTAGACCTCTAAGAATTCCTAGTGTCTGAGGAGATTTTTTGATCCCAATAGAATAAATCTTGCTTAGCTTATATAAGGCTAAGTTGTATTGAATAAATTCAAAACAACTATGATAAAAACTTTGATTGTGAATATCAAAGACTATGCGGAATCTAGTCAATGATACTAAAAAGAAATTCAATGAAAGAGTAATGAATAAGATCAATAACTAACAGTTTACCAAACTTTCAGCCTCAATATAATACGAACACTCTTAATAGTGTTAGGGTTACAAAACCTTGAAGCTATGACAATTGTATGAATGATTCAATTTGATACTTTGATATTGATACATAGAATTCTATACCCTAGGTCCTCCTTTTATACACCAAGGAGTCCTAATGGGATTATAATATTTTCCTAAGTTATCATGATCTTCTAAACAAATAACTTATACGTATCTTTTACAAAAATATCTCATACATATCCCACAAGCAATCTTTATCTTTTCTCTGAGCAGTCTTTATCCTTTCAGCAGTTGTAATCTTACAGCACCAACAATAGTAACTTTTGTACCAGCAGCACTAACTGTGTACAAGCAGCATTAACTACTTAGAAAGTTTTCTTCAATCTTCATCAGCAGTACTAAGTTACACTCGCAGTACTAACTTTACTCTAGCAGTACTAACATTACTAGCAGTAGTAATATACACTAGCAGTAGTAACTTACACTAGTAGTACTAACTACTGAGCATATTTTTCATTAAGATTACTAACAGCACTAATTTACGCTTAGCAGCAGTAACTAATAACTTAACTACAGTAACTTCAAGAAGGCTTTTAATCCCAACAATCCTCCCCTAAACTTGATATTTATCTTCAAAATCATCAAGTTTCTTCATTAAAAGCTTCATAATCACCAGGAGGATGCTTCCAAACACTTCATTCAGGTACATAACCTTCCTTAAGCTGTTTCTTGACCAATCTAAGAAGCTCATATGCCATTTCACACTCATAATTAACTTGAAGCTTCATTATTAAACATCTGATGTAGTGTGTGCTTTGTAAGTAGATACATTTTCTCAACCCATAGATAATATGGTATCGACTGTACTATTACACAATGAACTCCACAAGAATAAAAAAGATTCCAATTCAGCACTTTAACTAATCCTTATTGATTCTTCCATATACTATCTTCAACATGCTGTTCAAACATGGTCTTCGAATTAAGATGTAAGGGGGGGGGGTAAGAAAATAATCCATTAATGTACTGTCTCTGTCTTCTTAAATTCTAAGCTTTGATATCCCTCCAAAGAACTTCCAATTCTCTCTATCAAAGTTTTTAAGCATCTTTGTAAAAGTTAAGTACATCTGAGTCTTTCCATCTGCTCTGATTATTTTGAAAAAGCTTTTCTTCCCTTCTTGGTAGATCTTATAGTCAACAATTGGAATTTTGACAGACAAAGGTGTAGCATCAATAGTTACATCATCTCCATCATCTGGAACTATTTCTAAATATTGCTTAAGCTCTTTAGCATCCATAGCATCATCTACTTCTGCTTCCACCTTCTCATCTAACTTTTGCTTCTTTGATTTGTCAAATTCAAGCTCTTCCCCTGTTCTTTTTGAACTGCTTTCTTCTTTTGTCTCACTGCCTTCTACTCTTACTTCACTATCTCCCACCAATTATGTATCCATATCAACAAATGCGTTTACCCTTTTCATTACTTTATCAAATAACTCTTGAACATTAGCAAAGGACTTAGTCTTCAAGTCTTTGGGCTTCTATCCTGTCATGTTTTTTAGATAGGTACACATTATACTCCTTTTGTTGAGCTTTTTTGGGTGGTCTATTTCTCCTTTCTTCTGCTCTCTTAGCTTCAAAGTGCTTCCTCCTTTTCTCCAAGAGTTTTTGAAACAGTTTATACTTTTCTTCAATTATCAACTCTTCTTGTTCCTCTGCTTGCAGCCTTTGAGCTAATTCATAGTCAGTCTCAACCTTATCCTGAATATCATTCCATTGTGCAGTTAATGCAGCATTATATTCTTCCTTTTCTCTTGCAATCCTCTCTTCCTTATTAAATTAAGCTTGTAGCCTTATAGCTTCTTGTTCATCAAAGAGGACTTGATCTTTCTTCTTCATCTTTAAAGCTTCTTCAACCATTATACCTTTACCCTTGTCCTTTGAAGGAATTGTTGTTGTTGTTTCACTTGGCTCTTGCATAACAACCCCTTTTGTCTTGGATCTTGCACTCTTCAACTCTGCTAGTGTTTGAGCCAAAGTAAATTCAACAGTAGTTATTATAGCAGCAGTTGGACTGGTAGTACTAACTTCAACATTAGCAGTAGTAACTACTTCACCAGCAGTAGTAACTGGATCGGTAGTACTAACTTCAACATTAGCAGTAGTAACTACTTCACCAGCAGTAGTAACTGGATCGGTAGTACTAACTTCCTTTTCAGCCATATCCTGTCCTGCAAACAATTCTTCATCATTAATAACACTTGTATCAAACATATCTTCATTATGAACATTCTCCAGGGTGATGTCTTCATCAGCATCAATATCATGAATTTTCCTCCCATGTTTGGATGCATCCTCCTCACCTAAACCTTCATCCTCAGAAGAGACAACCCTAGCACTTAAACCAACCTTGTATAATCTTCTAAGCCTGTGAGTTCTTGACCTTTGTTTCTTCTCAAGCTTCTTGACCCTTCTTTTTAAGCTGTCAATCTCCAGTGCCTGAGTGGTCTTTGTGTGTTCCAAATCAAGAATCATGTTTTGTAAGTTGGTACATAGTGCCATCAATTCCTCAAGTTTTAGTCTATCCTCACTACTGAGAAGTGGATCATTGGAATGTTTAGATACATTCTCCTCATTAATAGCCTCATCTGCTAGATTGTCACTAGGAACATTAGATTAAAGTATCTGAGTATCCTTCTTCTTGGGCTTCCTTGGCTTATGTTTCTTATGGGTTAAGATGATGATGGTTGAGTAATAGTTGGCATGTCTGAACCTTCACCCTGTTCCTGTTGAGCTTGCACCATCATAGTTGAGAACAAGGGAGTTACGTTACCAGAAAAGTCCTTTCCTTGCCTCTTCATATTAGCAAAAACCTTCTTTGTGTGAGATGGTGCAATATAAATTCTGTTGTGATTTATCATTCCTTCTAGTTGATTATCCAAAAATACTTGCACAAATCTTGGATACATCAAGAATTTAACAACACTATCTAAGTTCTTCATCATGCTTTCAAAAATATAACTTCTGGTTATTAGCTAGACAGATAATTATAGAGGCCATAGTGCTACTAAATTCATTCCATGCAGTAGTCTTAGCACTTAGGCATTGCAAAACAGTATGAATAAGAAACTTCCATTGGGGAGAGAAGAAAGCCTTATAAAATGTAAGCTTCTGTGAAAGTTTTTCATACCCCATGAGTTTAAGTTGTTCAAAAATTATAGCATTTGGCAGACAATCAACACCATTAGCATCTTTCAATTGAAGATCTCTTCTTACAGATGCTTCAGTAACAACAATCTTCTTCCCATCTACTAGGGCTTGTAACTGAACTTATCCTTTAACCGTTTTCGCCTTTGCAGTAGACCAAAACTGTTCAATGCATGATGTATATGTAGTAGGATTGACGGTTAAAGCATACTTTATCGAACTTGCATTCAAAAAATCCACTATCTGCTCAAATCCTTCACTTTCAGCAGATTTAGTAAAAAACGCGACTAAATTATGAGTATTAGCAAATTGTAGGGTCGTCATTGTGTTGGGTTTTGATGATAAATGATGAAATTGAGTTAGGGTTAATGATTAGAGAGTATATGAAAGATTGAAATCGATTAAATGATTGAATGAAACCCTTAATCGAAGTATTTATGAAACTACCCTCAACAACATTAACGTTCACCAGCAGTTGTAAGTTATGCCTAGCAGCATTAACTTTCTCTAGCAGCAGTAAGTTTATGCCTAGCAGCATTAATTTTGAATCACCAGCATTAACTCCAATTCCTTTCTAATCAGCATTTCCATCATCAAATTAATATTTTAACTTACAAATTCTCTTTGTCTGTTTTTGATTTCTCTCAATTCTTTTAGCTCACAATTCTCTCTGTCTGTTTTTGATTTCTCTCATATCTTTTAGCTCATAATTCTCTTTGTCTGTTATTGATTTCTCTCAATTCTTTTAGCTCATAATTCTCTCTGTCTGTTTTTGCTATATTCAACTCTCTTTTTTGTTTTTTAGCTCACAAATTCTCTCAATTCTTTACTCACTAAATCACTCTGTCTGTTTTTATCAAACATCTCTCTTTCTGTTTATATTCTTACCATTTTCATAATCAAGACTTTAAAGATTTAGCATTCCAATACTGGCAATCAGATATTGAAATCTACTCACATCAAATGCTTTCATAAGCAAATCTGCAACATTTTTGTCAGTATGAATCTTGATCATTTGAATTAGCTTCTTTTCATTGGAATCTCTGATAAAGTGATGTCTAATATCAATGTGCTTTGTTTTTTAATGAAAAACATGGTTCTTAACTATGCATATAGTACTCTCATTATCAATATAGATCTTTTTATGCATAAAGTTATACCCATAATCCAACAATTGATTTTGAATCCAAAGCACTTGGCCACAACAACTTGAAGCAGCTATATATTCAGTCTTTGTTATGGAATTAGCAACCACAGTCTACTTCTTGCACTGCCATGAAATCAATCTACACCCTAGGAATTGACAACCTCCTATTGTGGACTTCCTATCTAAGCTTGCTCCTGCATAGTCACTGTCAGTATATGCCACCAAATCAAAAACTGAATTCTTAGGATACCAAAGGCCCAATTTAGGTTGACCTTTAAGATATCTAAAAATTCTTTTCATAGCATGAAGATGTGACACTTTAGGGTTAACTTGGAATCTGGGACATACACATACAGCAAACATTATATCTGGTCTTGAAGAAGTAAGATACATCAATGAGCCAATCATTGATCTATACATGTGTTCATCTATGTCTTCACCATCTGCATCTTTGAGGAAAGGCTTATGAGTTTCCATGGGTGTGCTTGCTGTTTTGACATCACTAAAGCCAAATTTCTTCAAAATCTTAGTCACATACTTGTCTTGGCTTATAAAAATCCCATCTTCCTTTTGCTTTACTTGCAGTCCTAAGAAGAATGTGAGTTCACCCATAGAACTCTTCTGAAACTTCTTATGCATCATCTTCTCAAACTCTATGCATAACTTCTTCTTTGTAGACCCAAAAATGATATCATCTACATATACCTGTACTATCAGAATATCACCTTGGTCCCTCTTGATAAACAAAGTTTTGTCTATCTGTCCTCTCTGAAACCAATTTTCCAACAAATAAGTGGACAAGGTCTCATACCAAGCTTTGGGAGCTTGATGCAAACCATAGAGAGCCTTTTCTACTTTGTAAACTTTATCAGGGAAGTCTGGATCTTCAAATCTTGGTGGTTGACAAACATAGACTTCCTCTTCAATCTTACCATAAAGAAAAGCACTCTTGACATCCATCTAGTACACCACAAAGTCTTTAAATGAGGCATATGCTAAGAATAGCCTAATTGCTTCAATTCTGGAAACTGGAGCAAAAACCTCATCATAATCAATTCCTTCTTCTTGTGTGTACCCTTGTGCAACCAACCTAGCCTTGTTCCTGATCACAATGCCTCTCTCATCCTTCTTGTTCCTATATACCCATTTTGTACTAATGGCCCTTTTGCTATGTGGTAAATCCACCAAAGTTCAAACCTGTTATAACTTGAACTGCAGAAGCTCATCTTGCATAGCTTATATCCAGCTTGGATCGTTTAATGCTTGGATTACCTTCTTGGGCTCTGCTTGTGATAAGAAATATGCAAACAGATAATTTTAAAAGTCTTTATGGTTGGTTCTTTGCTGTACTGAACTAAATATAACATGTTTAGACACACTCTTTGTCATCCTTTTGGTTTGAGGTGCTGAATGTATATCTCTAATGATTTGTTCAATTGGATGATCCTTGTGAATTCTGGTAGTTAGAATAGGACTGACATGGATATGTGTATCCAAATTAGTCATGTCAGCCTCTGCACCATCATCTTCAGCATCACTAAATCTGAAAAATTTCTTCTAAATCAGGTATATTTGGATCATCAGCACATGCATAGACTATATTCTCATCAACATCATTATCCTCTATGCTAGTAGCATTAACAGTTGGACTAATAGTATTTTAACACTTGCATCTTTCTTGATTAATTTCTTTCACCTCATCACTGGGTTACCACTTTCATTCCCTGGATCTTCAGCATCCTTCTTTTCCTCCTCCCCTGATGGTTTGAATCTAGCATCAAGAGAATCCTTTGGGCTAGAAAAGAATGGTGGATCTTGAGTCAATAATGGTAGCAGTATGTAATCTTTGCCAGGTACTGTCTCCACTCTAGCTTTACCTACATCAGCACATGCTTTTGTACCTGCATTACTATTAGACTGATTCTCTGCAACAACTGGCTTATAGTTTATAAAATTTGTTAGTGCATCTATATCAAAAAGCCAATTAGGTCCACTTCCTGCAATATTAGGTGTATTCTCACTAAATTGAACATGCAGGCTCTCTTCTACTATCCTAGTTCTACTTTTGAATACTCTGAATGTTTTGCTATTGGTAGAGTATCCTACAAAGAACCCTTCATCAACCTTTCCATCAAACTTACCTAGGTGATCTATGGTATTAAGGATTGTAACAAGATACCCAAATGGTCTCATGAAGCTTAAGGCATGTTTTCTACCTAGAAAAAGTTCATAAGGGGTCTTGTTGTGAGGCTTGTTTAACTATACTCTAGTTTTGGACCATAACAAGCAAGTATTAACTACCCTCAGGCCCCAAAAGTTGTAGGCCAATTTTAAATCAGCTAACATAGTCCTAGCAACCTCTATTAGTGTCCTATTGTTCCTTTCAGCTACTCCATTTTGTTGTGGAGTCCTAGCAACACTAAATTCTCTCTTAATACCATTCATTTCACATAACTGATTCATGGCCCTATTCTTAAATTCAGTCTCATTGTCATATCTAATCACTTTCACCCTAAGGTCTATTAGATTATCTATGCCTGATATGAATGTTTTAAGGATTTCATTAGTTTTATCCTTAGTGGCTAAAAAAAACCCAACTAAACCTACTAAAATCATATGTGACAACTGTTGGGATTCTAGATTTGATGAGACAAAATAAATAAAAAAATGAAACATAAGGACTAAATCTAGCAAATCAGAATTCTACAAGCTGGTGGAGAATTATGA
Organism: Tanacetum coccineum; assembly: GCA_026074375.1. Lineage (NCBI taxonomy): Eukaryota > Viridiplantae > Streptophyta > Magnoliopsida > Asterales > Asteraceae > Tanacetum > Tanacetum coccineum. The sequence goes on from BQNB010010288.1 coordinate 34,130, forward strand.
AGATTGTCCAAAGTTTACAAGATAAGATTAGGAAAGATATTTAATTAGTTTAAATAGTTTCCTTATCATATTAAGAAAGTATTTAATTAGTTTAAATAGTTGCCTTATCATATTAGGAAAGTATTTAATTAGTTTAAATAGTTTCCTTATCATATTAATTTACTTCCTTTGTAAGTCATGATCTCTCCCTATATAAAGAGATCATAGACATATGTTTTATAGATAGCAGAGTCGACTGATGAGAGTCGAATAGTAAAAGGTGTGTGTGTGTATACCATAGTTAGATAGTTAGTTGGTGTAGCCCCAAGATTATGTTTGGGGAAAGAGGAAACGTTTGAATGAAAAACCTTGTTCAATAACAATTGTCTTCATTATATTTCGCTGCATAATTGTTATCATTGTTATTGTTTATCCTGGATATTAGATCTAAACAATCTGATTCTTAATAACGATGGTTGACAATTTACCAAAAATTGTATGGTTCTCAACTCACCTTGCTTCATAGTTAAGAGTTGGCTAGTCCAGGATCAAATAGTTCCTGGTAAAGACTAATCAAATCTGTTGATAGCTAATAGTTTGCTAAAAACTATATGGTTATCAGTGCACCATGTTATGGCAATGAAGCATTGACTAGTCCAAAAGCAAACAGCTTTTGGTAAAGACAAATCAAATCCGTTGAGAGTTGATAGTTTACTTAAAACTATAAGGTTATCAATTCACCTTATTGTTTACAATGAAGAATTGGCTATCTCAGAGCAAACGGCTACTGGTAAAGGAATATCAAATCCATTAATGGCTAGTTTGCCAAAAACTACAAAGCCAACTTAGTTGGATGTTGCTGTGTTGCTGAGAAGATATGTTTCTGATAAAAATGGATAGCTGAAGATGTCAAAATTATCAAAGATCAGATCAAGATTTGACAGAGTGTTTGGATACATCCTCTTGGTCTACAAGATGTTTACACTAAAGAAGCATGAAGTTAAACAAGTTCAACAATCATGTTTAGGGGAGGATTGTTGGGAATTATGAATTCTTGACTTAGTACCGTTAGTTATATTATTTAGTACCGCTAGTTGTAATTTGTACCGACAGTAAAAAATGTTAGTACTGATCAGATAGTTAGTACCGTTAGTATAAAATAGTTAGTACCGTTTATGAGATTATGCAAAGAATATCTTATGAAAGGATATGCATTATCCCTTTATACGCCGTTTTTGTAAAGCCCATTAGGGTTTCTTTAGTCTATAAAAGGAACCCTATGCATAGTTAGTATATATAGTTCTACACAGATCAATAGAGATCGATTAGCAATCATAGTCTTTGTAATCTATAACCTAGGCAGATTCAAGTGATAATATAAAGTTCTTTTGTGATTCTTAATATTGTTCTTCTTAGCATTATTGATTAGTTTCCGCATAATCAATAGTGTTCAAAATCAAGTTTCATTATTGTTGCTTTAGAATTATCTAAGGGAACAAACCCTTTACAAGCTAAAGGTTAAGATCTATTCAGTAAACGATCCAACAAGTGGTATCAGAGCCAAGTTGCTCTCGATTTAGGATTACAAGGTATTTCGGGTATCATGTTCTTGAAGAAAAGATGTAAAATTTGTTATTTTTGGTGGTTGCACGATCTAATGACAATTAGGGTTTTTACAAACCCTAATCAATAAAAACAGGAAATGTATTCTATGATTGTCCCTAATGGCTTTGGTGAGTTAATCTTTGATTAATGATGAACCAAGTAGGAATAAAGAATGTAGCAGCTTGGCGGTAATCTTGCTTGAAAGTTTTGTTCTTTACACGTTAATAATAAAGATGCCAAATCATACAATAAAGAAACGTGATGTTGTTGTTTGAAATAAATCTCAAAGGCGTTTAATAACAACAACAACAGCAAAACAGATAAGTATGGCTATTTGTTGGTGATTGTCCCGTTGCTCTTAAAACAACAAAAGAAACCTAAACATTTAGGGTTTATGTTCAAGAAGAAGATTTTTGAAGCAGATATATATATCTTTTTGTTGTTTTGTGTTTTGTGTTTTCAGTAACAAAGAAGTAACAAAATAGTATGACAATCGAAGAAGTTATAGCTAGAGCAGTAGTAAGGCAGCAAGTATTTTTCAAGTTTGTGATGGTATTATGAAGTCGCTTAAAAGCAGTTAAAGAAGAACTGGTACGTTCTACATAAACAGCAGGTATCTTCACAGTCATCATGGTGATGATGATGATTATATCATCGTGACTATATCAATAAGATAGGGTTTGTGTTCAAAGCTACTGTTTGATCATGGCTGTGGTAACCCTAGAACATATACTACTGATGTTTATGTTACAACAGCAGGTTATGAACATCATTCACAGTTTAAGTGATGATTCATGATTATTTGTGCTACTATTTGATGTGATCTGTTGGTTTATAATGAATGTTCTTATGCTTTTTGAATAATGGATTGAGAAAGAACAAGGTGCAGGTGCGACTAAATCATGTTGTTTGAGTATTTATTTTTAGAGTCGAAGGTTTGGTTTGGATGTCTTCTGGTTTACTGATTTGATTACGATTCATAAATATGGGATATGATTTGATATAGCCTACTTTTTAGGGATTATCTTTTATTCCATATTGACTTTCTATATATTAGACATGGTTAGCAGTTACTGTTATTGAGATAGACGCGGATTAGTGCTGCTGGTTCTATGGGCTGGTTCGAGATAAGTTATTAATATTGTTTAGGCAAAAGAAGCATGGGCATGCATGACATTATTTAGGCTTAATAAAATGGTGATGCTATGAATATTAATACTATTCAAGTACTTGTTTATGCTGTTGGGTTTAAGTTCATTAGTACTGCCTTTGCTCTATTAATGATGTTCGTTTGTTTAAGTACTGCCCAAAGACAGTTAAAGCTGCTCGTGAGATTTATGGTGCTTTGTGTTTAGTACTGCCAGAGTCGTCTGACAAAGTAGTTTGTACTGCTAGGCTTGTCTGATATTGGACAATACTTGGTTTTGGATGGATTTGGATCTCGGACAAAACTATTTTTCAAATAGTTTATTCTTATTGATTTTATGGCTTGTTTTTAGAGATTTATTGAAGATGTGATTACGAAGATAGTTGATTATCACTTATTTGATGTTGTAGTTGAGTTTCACAGATGCGTGTTCTCATCATATCTTAAAGTAGGTGTTACACTTTAAAGATAACTTGTTCGTGCTTACAACGGTGTGATGAAGACTTGTCAAAATCTAGCAAAGGTGTGTGATTTTTCTTATAGGTGCTTAATGCTCATATTTGATATCACTTAGTATGTGTCTCATAGAAGATGAGGATTTTGTCAAGAGGTTGTTGTCTACTTATATTTTACAGATTTATTTATAAGTTTGACGTCACATAGATAATGCAAGACATAAGACAAAAGTTTGGGAGATTTCACCTTCTCATACAAAATTCGTTATACTCATTTTCTTCCATCAGTGAGCACTACTAGGGTCACAAAGTTCGAAATTCAAGAGATGGTAAACATATTGGTTTCAGGGGAAGCTTATTGTTAACATGTTTAACCATCTACATGCACCACTTGAGGGGAAGTGTTTACAAGTTGCATAACTTCAGAAGACCCCTATTAGATGAAGACAAAAAGGGGAAGAAGATTACAGGTTCATTGATTTGCAGCTTATTATGTGTGGTGACATGTTCAAGGAGATCTTAAGTCAAGGGGAAACATTGAAGATTTTGTTTTAGAGAGATGATTACATCTCAACCTCTCTAGTTAAGGGGAAGTTCATACACGACTTTGTTTGTATTGTCATCATCAAATAGGGGAAGATTGTTGGGATTCTAGATTTGATAAGACAAAATAAATAAAAGAATGAAACATAAGGACTAAATCTAGCAGATCAGAATTCTACAAGCTGGTGGAGAATTATAAAGATTTGGTCAAAGTTTACAAGATTAAGATTAGGAAAGTATTTTATTAGTTTAAATAGCTTCCTTATCATATTAATTTACTTCCTTTGTAAGTCATGATCTCTCCCTATATAAAGAGATCATAGACATAGGTTTTATAGATAGCAGAGTCGACTAATGAGAGTTGAATAGTAAAAGGTGTGTGTGTACACCATAGTTAGTTGGTGTAGCCCTAAGATTGTGTTTGGGAAAATGAAACGTTTAAATAAAAACCTTGTACACTAACAACTGTCCTACATTAATTCTGCTGCATAATTGTTATCATTGTTATTGTTTATCCTAGATATTAGATCTAAACAAACTGAGTCTTAATAACGATCTAAGAGGTATTAACAGACTCCTCAACAACTAGGCAGTACATCTTTTTCATTAAACTCTTTACAAATGTTCGGCCAACTAAATCCATGTGTAACATTTTGTTATGGTTGGTTTGATTGAACTTGACTGTTTTGGTCTTACAAGAAGCTTTGTGTTGCTTTCCCTTCTGACAAGCAACACAGGTTTGATTAATTTCAAAAAGTTTTGAAGGTAAACCTCTTACAAGGTTTCCCTTAACCAGTTTATTCATAGTTTTGAAATTTATGTGTCCAAGCGTTCTATGCCAAAGATTAGATTCATCTTTTGTGGCTTTTGCAAAGAGACAAGTGAGACCTCCTTGAGGAACAACATTCTTTAAGTCAACACTGTACATGTTATCCTTTCTAGGAACTTTAAGTAAAACATGACTTTCATCAGTTAACTTAAAGTCTGGAGACAGAACAACACATTCAGTATCAGTAAAAAGAACACTATTCTTCTTGTCACACATTTGTGAGACACTGAAGAGGTTAAACTTTAGTTCCTTTACAAAATACACATCTTTAAAATCCAATTTACCAGTTCTTATTTTACCTTTCCCAGTAATTTTCCCTCCTTTGGAATTACCTCCAAAGGCAACAAATCCTCCATCAATTTCTTCATAATCTATAAGATAGGATCTGTTTCCTGTCATGTGCCTAGAGCATCCACTGTCAATCACTCCTTTATCCTTTAAATCTTGCTGTGGATTGCCCTGCACATAATGGTAGGAAAATTAGTTTCTTTTGGGGACCCAAGCCATTACTGACTTGGATCTGCCTTGTGCATCAATATAGTCAAATCTTTTAAAGGACATTGATGCACCATTATTTCTGGAGACATGGTCTAAAATTTTGTGCTTTGGTCTCCAAACCCAACATGCTGAGGCCTTAACAGCATTTCCCTTGTTTCCCTTAACAGCACTAAGAACTGCTTTTGGCCTAGCAGTATTAACCCTTGTTCCCTTAACAGTATTAACCTTTTTAGTGAAATTACTGTTATTAGTTGCTGTTATTTTGTTAAAAGGCCTTCTAGCAGTTGAATATGCATTATTAATAACATTTTTTATGGGTCCTGCATTATTCACTACTGATCTTGGTTGAACAGTAGTAACTGGTCCTAACAGTTTTAATTGGATTAGCAACTAGTTAAGACTGTTCTGGAACCATTTCCTTTTTTAACTAGGGTGAGTTAATTTAGAGAAATTCTGTTTGTTCACCCTTTGAACATTGGCCCAAACTGGTTTTTCAAATCTTCCATTATTATACCAGTTATTGCAATCATTCTTTAAATGATCAAAACTACCACACACATGACAAGCTTTATTGAACATCTCAAAATCACTCCCTAATTTTTGAGACATATATTAGTTCCAGTTTCTCTTGTTTCCCCTAGGACTTCTAGATGGACTGAAAGATTGACTGTATGTGTCTTGCCTAATTTGCTCAACAGATTTCCTATCAGTTTTAGGTTTAACAAACTCAATTTTAGTAAAATTAGGCTTAATTGTTCCTCACTTTTAGACACCCAATCCTCAATAATTAGGGCTCCATTTTCTTTCCTAGTAGTCTTAGGTTCATTAGTCTTAATAAGTAGGCCCTTTTCAACTACAGACTCACTAACAGACTCATTCACATCAACAAAATCATCTAGACTATGATAAACTAAATCAGATTTTGGTGGCATAAAATTCCCAGTATAGGGAGGTGGGATAGCATTATACCCTAATCCTGTTTTACACTTATCCATTATCTGTCTATCTAGAAGTTTACTTAGGCTTTTTGATGAATTTTCAAATTTTTGTACTGTAAGTTGAACCTCATCTTTTTCTTTTAGTCATCTCTAACTTCCTTTTAAGCTCTGTAACAATCTCTTAAATCTATTTCATGTTTTAAGAGTTTTATATCTTCTTCATATACAGACTCATTTTTCTTAAAGATGGTGGGGGGGTGAACAGTCTAGCTTCTACAGATTCTAAACCAGTTTTATAAGAGACATCACTTACCCTAGCTTTTCTTAAGTCTTTAACTAATTGTTCATTTTGTTCTTTTAGATATTTTACACATTCTAAACAAGATGAACAACAATTTGAGTCATTAGATACCTCAGAGTTTGTAGAAGAACTTGAACTTGTTGAAGAATAAGCATGAGACAAAATTGATTGGACCTTCTTCTGCTTGGTCACTCCAATCATAGCCAAAGCCATCACACTAAGACACTAAGGCAGGCATAGTCCTTTCGTAGGCTCCCTATTCTGTTGTCTTGATTCTAGGTGGCCCTGCACTCCCTTGCAAGTGTCCCCTCTTGTGCAGTTGAAACCTTCCACCTTGGGACTTGTTCAATCCTACCACCTAATTCCTTTATTTGTTACCAAAAGTCTAGCTTCCTCTAGTATTCTTCAGGAATCTTCTGCCCCTCATAGTTTACATAGCAATGTCCACCTCAATTCTAATCTTCTCTAGATTATCAGATGGATGTGTGTAGATCTTCATTATCAAGCTGTGGAATACTTAGTTGGCTAGCAAAAAAGGAATAAATCACAACATCACTCAAATTTTCAATAGTTGTTGAGCTATTCAGTCAACACCCTATGTGTAGCATTTAAAAAATTATTTTTTGTTTTTAATTTATTAACACCGTGAGCATATTAACTGCTCAGTTGCACTGTTATGTTTGCTAGAGACCCAGAAAGGCTACATTATATGGTTTATGGTTGAGCTAGATGGTCCCCTTGACCACTGATTCATAATCCTTCTAGCTTGTGAACAGGTCATCAAACTCAATGTCTCAATCTCTGGTTTGTTCCTCCACACAATAGTATGCATAGTCCATTCTTGTGACAAACTTCTCAAGAACTTCTGATTGATGTCTTCTTGAGGGATAACTTCACCATGCATCTCCAGTTGACTAATTAGCTTTTGAAGCCTTTCATAGGTTTGCTCAATCACTTCTGAGCTGGATGCAACAAAGTTTTCATATTGCTGCTTCAGAAGATTTTTCTGAGTTTTCTTTGTAGCAGTATTACCTCTAAATCTGTTCTCAATAGCCTACATCAGTGTCTTAGCATCCTTGTATGAGTTAAACTTTAATTGATGCTCATTAGGTAAAGCCATCAACAAAGTGCTTCTTGCCTTCAACTCTGCCCTTCTTTATGCCTTCTCTTTAACACTTGTAGGAGGGATAACAGTCTCCTTACCATCAACAGTTTTTGTTACTATAGGTGCATTACCATTTCTACGATCTCCCATAGTGTGTAATCAATGCACTGTAGGTACTGCTCCATCCTCATCTTCCAAAGATCATACTCACTAGGTTGGAGTATGGGTAGCTTGATGGTTTGAGTAGATTGATAATCCATTGCTTCTTGAAAAAGTAGATCTTGTGTGTAGTAAAGGTTCTTATTATTCAAAGCTTCTCACAAGATCTGATACCACTTTTTGATCCCAATAGAATAGATCTTTCTTAGCTTGTATAAGGCTAAGTTGTATTGAATAAATTCAAAACAACTATGATAGAAACTTTGATTGTGAATATCAAAGACTATGCGGAATCTAGTCAATGATACTAAGAAGAATTTCAATGAAACAGTAATGAATAAGATCAATAACAAATAGTTTACCAAACTTTCAGCCTCAATATAATACGAACACTCTTAATAGTGTTAGGGTTACAAAACCTTAAAGCTATGACAATTCTATGAATGACTCGATTTGATACTTTGATACTGATACATAGAATTCTATACCCTAGGTCCTCCTTTTATACACCAAGGAGTCCTAATGGGATTACAATATTTTCCTAAGTTATCATGATCTTCTAAACAAATAACTTATACGTATCTTTTACAAAAATATCTCATACATATCCCATAAGCAATCTTTATCTTTTCTCTGAGCGGTCTTTATCTTTTCAGCAGTTGTAATCTTTTAGCACCAACAGTAGTAACTTTTGTACCAGCAGCACTAACTGTATACAAGCAGCATTAACTACTTAGAAAATTTTCTTCAATCTTCATCAACAATACTAAGTTACACTAGCAGTACTAACTTTACTCTAGCCATACTAACATTACTAGAAGTAGTAACTAGCAGTAGTAATATACATTAGCAGTAGTAACTTACACTAGCAGTAGTAACTAGCAGTACTAAATACTTAGCATATTTTTCATTAAGATTACTAACAACGCTAATTTATGCTTAGCAGCAGTAACTTCAAGAATGCTTTTAATCCCAACAAAACCCGAGTAACATAACCTTGGTGACACCTATAATCTATCATGGAGAAGTCACCCAAACCTTAGGTGGAGGCAACCTCAAATTTCTCAAAATAATTTTACAAACCCACATAATCGTTTTCAATCAAATAGTTCGTTCCCGAACCGCGCCTTCAATAACAATCCCCAAAATTTAACAATCAATCAAATCTCGAAGGATTGGTGTCTAACTTTATGGCATCTCAAGACGCTTTGTTATCTATGTTTAAAGCATATTTCAAACAACAACAAAGTGAGATGACCAATAAAATTGACATAATCTTAAAAGCCATCAATGTTCGAATGACGGGAGCACTTGCAAGTGACACGGTTAAGAACCTGAAATAGAATGTTAACTCCGCCTCTTTGGTTTTGTCTGCTCATTCTTACCCAATAGAAGATCCTCAACGTTCATCTCATCCCTTCAATTCGGTTAATGCTATTAAAATGTGTTTCAAAGCAACAAATAATTTTTAAAAATACCAACTACAAGTTAAAACTTTGACGGTCAATAAAATAGAAACACCAAAATCAAAGATACCCGAAAGAGGTTTAGAAGACGAATTTAAGGATTTTCATCTTAAGTTACCAGTTCTTGAAGTTCTAGCTCATGCTCCCATTTACAACGCTATTTTAGATAAATATGTAAAGATTCTTGAGTTAGGAAAAAATTGGTCCGTGTTCAATCAAGGTGAAATGCCAACGAAAATGAAGGATCCCAAACTATTCACTTTACCTTTTAGACTAGGGGACTCCAAGCCAATTGATACCTTAGCCGATTTAGGGTCTTGTGTGAACTTAATCCTATTATATATCTTCAAAACACTAAATGTTGGAATATTAGAAGAGACCAAGAATTTCTTAGGGTTAGCAGATGGAACTAGATCGTATCCCGTAGGAATTGTAAAGAATGTGGAGGTACACGTAGGGAAGCTAAAACTTCTAGAGAAATTTTACGTCATATATATGGAAAAAGACCCTACTTGCCCCTTACTTGTAAGAAGAGGATTTTTAGCAACCACTAGTGTAGTAATAGATTGTAAGAAAGCCAAAATAGCGGTAGAAGAACGAGTCACTAGATCAATATTTGGAGCTAAGGAAATCAAACTAGGTTATGTGGATACACCATATTTGACTACCTTATCAAATTGGAAGTCCTACGAATTGCAACCTAGTACGAATTATATAGGTGCCCGACCCCCTTACTATTTAGAGAAAGACTTTATGAAAGACCATTTACCCAAGGAGTTATATATAGCTAGGGACGCCAAACTCAATCCATTTAAAGATGTCCTAGTATTTAGGAAAATGGTGGAGTTCTTATGAGCTATACCTATAAATCTTATGGGAAATATGTGGGAATCGAAGAATTTGATTGAAAAGAAAATAGATTGGAAGAAGCCACCAAAAGAAGGAGATGGTGCGTGGCACATTAGGATTGAAATAATTAACCTCGATGGAGAAAGTTTTGATAAAACTTTTCAATCAATTCCTACAACTAGGAAACTATGCGAGAAAGAAAGGTCAAACGATCTCATCGACTTGGAACATTTTAATGATACCTAGAAAGAGAGTGACTCCGAGTGTAGCTAGAAGACTCGTTAATAAAGAAAAGCAGTTATTGGGAGGCAACCCAGTCTTTTATTTCATGCATTTTAGGAGTGTCATGTGTTTTTTATTTTCATTATTTGGCTCATATGTTTGATTGATATGTGATAATACTTTGTTGTGTTTTTAACTTCGTCTTAATTGCAATCAAATGTATTTTACAAAAATAAGTGTAAGGGAAAATATATGGTTTTAAAAAATCATTTCAAACATATAAAATATGTAGTTTAAGTTAAAATCACACTTTTATGTTTTATTATTTGTTTTAAGTCATATGTTTTAACAAGTCATTTTTGTGGCCTATGCATTCAATTTTTTCCAAGAAATCATTAATGGGATATGTTTGAAGAAATTTTTCCAAAGAAATGAAATAAAATTTCACAGTGCGCGAAGACAACATCATGATTAATCCTGACGACGTCACCATTGAGAAGTTGTTTTTGTTTAATTTCTAGAATTTTTTATTTTCCAATTTCTGCAAAAAAACCACGATTACATTAGTACTAACATTCTATCTTTATTGCTTTCTTAGTGTTAATACAAATAAACCGATAAAAATGTTTATTTCTATTTCACGATCTTACTAGGTTTTGTTGATGACAAATAAAATCATGTTGAAAGTAAACTACTTTAACTAACACATAACCTTACATTTTCATTTTTAGTAATACTTAGAATTATAGGTAAAATTGTGTAAATTCTATTTACTTCATTGAAGACATCATCATTTGCAGCATATCTAAGGGTAATCTTGCAAGATTACACATGATCTCTCAAGATTTAGCATATCAAAATTCGGATTTGGTTACTGTAGGCCGGTTCTCTTGAAGAACACTGGCCGGTTCCCTTCTGCAATGGAACCGGCAGAATTGGACTATAGTGCAGAATTTTGGCTATAAATACCAAGTCATTTCTCATTTTTTAGACACACCTTTTCAACTCTAAACTCTCTAATCTACTGATCATTCTTCTCTTATCAGTTCTTGTTTAATTTCTTTTAGCATTTATAGGTAATTCTCTTCAAGAAAGAAATTGCCAAACACCCCTTTGAGACGATCAATCTCCAAGTGTCTTGTTTTGCATCTCCATTGCATTGTTAAAATCATACTTCTGATTCTTATACATCATATAGTAGTTATAGTTGTATTCATCCTCATTGTAAACCAAGAGTAGTGATATTGGTGTGATTCTACCGTGTGAAGAATCTGGTAATTAGCTGTGTACTGTTAAAAGGTGTAAGCAACGGTGAGCCTTCTCCGTCGGTTGAAAAGAGTTTGGTGACTAGTGTTTACTAAGTCTCGAGTAGGTGACTCGGGGAGTAAAGTATGGCAAGGAAGGTGTCCTTGTAGCCGAACCACTATAAATGCTTGCATCTTGGTTCTTTCTTTCTAACTCTTACTTTCTTGCATTTCATTTATCTTAAAACCAAACACTAATATTGTGCAAACTTCATATAAGATCATAACAAAGATTTTGAAAAGTAATCTTAAAACTAGATAACTATTCAACTCCCCCTTCTAGTTTTTTATAATTGGTATCAGAGCTAGGTTACCAAAGTTTTTAAAATATATTGTATTTTAAATCTTTAAACAATAATGGATTCAGAAAACTACAAAGAAGGTCAATTTATGCAACGACTACCTCTATTTGAGGCTAATTGCTTTATTTATTAGAAAAATTGCTTTGAAACTTATGTGAAGTCTAAAGATATTGATCTTTGGCATATTATAGTCCATGGTAACTATAAACCTACCATTCAAAAAGAAGGTAAGGTTGAAATCATTCCTTATGAAAAATATGAAGAAAGTCATAAGAAAATGATTTCCAAAAATGATAAAGCAAAAATGGTTTTATACAATGCTTTACCGAAAAAAGAATATGAAAGAATTTTTATGTGTGATACGGCCAAGGATATTTTGAATTCTATAATAATCACTCATCAAAGAAATAAGCAAGTAAAAGATAACAAAATAGACTTGTTTGTTCAAAAATATGAAGAATTTTCTATTTTCGATGATGAGACCATTGATTGTGCTTTTGCTAGATTTAATACTATTATTACATCACTAAAAGCACTTGATGAATCTTTTTCAAGTCGTAATCATGTTAGGAAATTCTTGAGGGCTCTTCCTACTAAATGGCGTCCGAAGGTGACGGCAATAGAAGAATCCAAGGACTTATCAACACTACCTCTAGACGAGCTTATCGGCAATCTAAAAGTTTATGAGGTAGTACTTGAAAAGGACTCGAAGATCTCTAAAAGCAAGAAAGAAAAGTACAAATCACTTGCTCTCAAAGTAAGAAAAGTCCTAAGTGAAGAAGAAGCATCTTTTTCAGATAGTGAAGATGAAGAATACGCCATGGTGGTAAGAGATTTCAAAAATTTCTTTAGAAGAAAATGAAAGTTTGTCCGCCAACCTCATGACGACAAAAAGAGCTTCCGGAAGATCAAGGAAGACAAAAAGGAAAAATAAGATCGTAGATGCTTCAAGTACGGAGATCCAAATCACTTCATAAGTAATTATCCCAAACACTCCTACAATGATCAAAAAGCATATGTTGTTAGATGCTGGAGCGATAGTGAAGATGATTCCAAGAAGGAAGAAATATGTCTCAAGGTGCTTGACAACAATGAGGTATTATCCGACACTTCGTACTATAGTAGTTCATCTTTAGATAATGAATCATGGGAAAATGAGTATGATAAACTATGCAAAATTAGTCTTAGGATTATCAACAAAAACAAACATCTAAAGGAAAAAAATGAAGTACTAAAAAAGGAGGCTTGTGAACTTAAAACAAAATATAAACAACTAGAAAGACACAAAGAGACTAATATTGAATGTGAATCATGTGTCGACCTTCGATCTAAAATTAGCTCACTAACTTTAAAACAAGCTAGTTTTAAGAGTGGTAGTTCTACTTTACAAGAAATACTTGAATGCAAAAACAACCAAAAGATAAACATGGAATTGGATACACAGAAGATATAGCTTCTACTATCAATGAAAAAATCAAAAAAGTTAAGCCTAAGGACGTCAAAATGCCTTCTGTAGAACTGGCGTTGCTAGTTCCCTCTGCAAGAGAACCGGCTAGTTCAGACGAACAGAACCAGCTCTCTGCAGAAGATGTAGGAAAATTGGAATCCAACATCTTAAAGAAAAATGATTCCGTACAAATAACTAGAAAATCAGTGTCAAACTCTTCTGTAAAGAATGTTAAACAAGCACCAATCCTTAAACTTAGTCAAGGCCTTAGAAAAAGTAAAATCAAAAACATTTCTAAAACGCCCATATAAACAATTCATTATAAATCAAAAAATGAATTATCACCAATTAGGTTGGAACACTCCACTCAACAAGGTTATCAGTTTCAACCTCCTAACTATAATCTATGGGGTTCATATCCTCCATACCCGTACATAGGGATGGCAATGAGTCGGGGAATTTCAGGGATCATGTTTCCTATCCCCATCCCCAATCTCAATATCCATCCCCATCCCCGGCCCCAATACCGACGGGGAAAAAAAATTCAATCCCATCCCCGTCCCCATCGGGGACGGGGATCCCCATCGGAGAATCGAGGATTTTTTTTCGCATGTATAATCAAGTCTTTTGTAATTATCTAACTTCATATATTTTTGCACTTAGCTACCGTAACATCCAATAAAGTATAATAAGCATTAAAATAGAATATACGAATTAATAAATTAAAGATACATAACTTCATAAATCGTTTTGCATACTTCGTACATACATCAAGAATTCAAAACCAATTGAACAAAAGGCAAGTCTAATATAAGTGATTAGCATTAGTCATTGTGTTTTGAGAGGCTAGGGTTTTTATTTTTGATTTATATATGATAGGTAGAACCAGAGAAGATGAAAAGTTTGGTATGAAATAATATCAAATAAATTATTAGGCCTCTAATATAAGTGATATTTAAACTTAATACTTTTCGGGTATGGGTTCGGGTACGGGTACGGGTATCAAGAGGTATTACCATCCCCGCCCCCATCCCCGTTTTTAATATCGGGGATTCCCCATCCCCGGTCAATTCGGGGATTCCCCGGTCAAAACGGGTTCGAATATCGGGTCCCTATCGGATACGGGTTTTATTGCCATCCCTACTCGTACATGAACCAACCAAATGGCATGTATAACGCTAACGGACCCATGAGATATTGGGGACCAAATGCTTAAGTTATTTTGTGATTCTAGGTTCGGCCAAAAGTCAAGCAAGAACCGGATGAATGGATCAAAGACAGTGGATGTTCAAGGCATATGACGGGCAACAAAGGTCTCTTTTCATCCTACAAGGCTATAGACGGAGGTATTTTTATTTTTTTTTTTTTTGTTAAGTATGTTTGGAAGCAACACCAAAAGTAAAATCGTCAGAAAAGGTACGATCACTCATAACTCTCTTACTATTTGTGATGTTAGCCATGTAGAAAATCTTAGCTTTAACTTACTTAGTATAGGTCAAATATGTGATAAAAAGTGCAAAGTACTATTTAGCGAGACCGGTAGTGAAATACTTAAAGACGGCATTACCATAGGAAGAGGGATTAAGAAAAATGGGCTTTACATTATAAAATGGTAACTCACCAAAGGATAATATTTGTCTAACATCAAAGATGATAACTTGACCTTATGGCATCCGACGATCTGGTACAACGCAATATGTGACTGATTCAATCGCTATCATCTAAAGAACTTGTTAGAAACTTGCCTAAACTAAAATTTGAAAGTCATTTTTGTGACGCTTTCAATATTGGAAAACAAGTACACGCACGCCATAAGGCTAAAAACATGATTTCAAAAACTAAATGTCTAGAACTCCTTCATACGGACTTGTTTGGTCCATCGGCCGTCCAAAGTTACGGAGGTAACTTCTACACTTTGGTTATTGTCGATGACTACTCAAGATACACCTGGACAAGATTTTTAAAACACCAAAATGAAGCTTTTGACCACTTTGAAATTTTGAGTAAAAAGATTCAAGTACAAAAAGTTTGTCCTATTATCTTAATCCGCACGAATCTTGGTCGGGAATTTGATAATGAAGTACAATTTGGAGCATTTTGGAATGCTAATGGTATCACTCACAACTTTTTGGCTCCTCGTACTCCACAATCAAATGGGGTTGTTGAACGTAAAACCATACTTTTCAAGAAATGAGTAGAACCATGCTTAATGAACAATCAATCCCTCAAAAGTTTTGGTGTAATGCCGTCGACACCTCCACATATCTTGAATAAGATCTTAATTAGACCATTCCTAGGAAAAACTCATTATGAGCTTTTCAAAGGTAAAAAGCTTTCCTTAAAATATTTTAAAGATTTCGGTAGCAAATGCTTCATCCTTAGTACCAATGACTATCTCACCAAATTTGACTCCAAGTCTACCAAAGGCATATTTATTGGTTACTCACCTAATTGTAAAGCATATGTAATTCTTAATAAAGAAACCATGAGGGTTGAAGAATCTCTAAATGTAAGATTTGATGAAAGTCCACCTCCTAAGTCATCACCTTTAGTAGATGATGATATACTTGAAAGTGAAATCATAGAAAACCAAGAAAAAGACTTGGAAATCAAGGAAAATGAACCATTAAACAAACTCATTGTTAACATCAAAGAAACCAAAGACCATCCCATAGATTCGGTCAAAGGTAATCTAAACGAAAGGACCTTAAGGTCTCAAGTTCAAAACCAAAGTAACTTATTTTGCTTCGTGTCATCCATAGAACCTAAAAATGTCAAAGAAGCCGTACAAGACTGTGGAAAACTAGAAGGGGGGGGTGAATAGTTTTACTAGTTTTTAAATTTTATGTTTAGTTTGATTATAAAACTTAGATTCGACTTTATGTGAATTCACAATGTACACAATATGAACAATTTAACTAATCAAATAAGTAATGACAAGATATAAAATAAGTATGAAAGATTAGAGATAAGAGATGGAAAGATCAAACCACAACACGAGGATTTATAGTGGTTCGGTAACGAAGCACCTCTTCGCCCTACTCCACTCCCCGAGCACCAAACTCGAGAGTTTTCTTCACTATGTCAACAAGCTCCCTTTAGGCGGAGAAAACCGTACACAACTTAGCTTACACCAATTTCCGACACTAAGCGTAATGTCGAGTTCTAATCCTAGGTAGAACCAATCTATCACAACTAACCACACTACTTCACGACAATTCACTACTTCGCTTCACCACACAACTTTTTCTTCACTTCACAACTTCACTTTACTTCACAACTTCACTTCACAACTCCGTCACAACCTTTCTATACTTCTCTTCACAACTTCACTTCAACTAAACACTATCTTGATCACACCAATCTAACACTACTTACTAAGATCACCCCGATCTAACTATACTTACAATGATCACCACAATCTACTTAATATACACAACTACGATACACACCTTCACAATATACACAAATGATTTACAAGATATAATACAATTGCAACAAGGTTGCAAGGACACACACTAAGCTATAATACTTCTTCACTTGATGGTAGGAAGTATTCTTCTCTTGCACTTGAGGATCAAAGCTTGGATCACATGGAAACAAAGCTTTATGATTAAATGATCAAAGGAATTAAAGGAGAGTATAAAATGATTTAGAACAAAAAGAAAGTGTGTGCAAAAGGTAAGAAAATTAGTGGGGAATAGTCCAGTATTTATTGGTCAGCTGAGCTGGATTTTTATCTGGGCGGTCCCCTTAATTAAGGTGTCGGACCCCTTAAAATTAAGGGGGCCGCCCAGCCCAGACGCTCCCTTTTTGTGTTTTCTGGGGGATGTGTTTTCTGGAACATTACTAGCCGTTTTTGGGTAGAAAATTTAAATTCAAAATATTTATTTGAATAAAACATTTCTTTTAAATTCAAAAATGTTTTTGTAAAAGATATGAAGATGTTTGTGATATTTTTATAAAAAAGTATGAGGTTAAATAAAAAATCATTTGATCATGAAATGCATTAAACATTTGTTTATTCATACATTTAAGTGATTAAGTTTTCGAAATAAAAATTTACTACTAATTACTTGTTTATATTTAATTTTTCATTAATCGTTTTTATATTTTGTAATTATCAAAACGTAGAGAGATCAAAAAATATTAATATTGTTTTTAGGCATTATTTCTATCAACAATCTCCCCTTTTTTGATGATTACAAAATCTAAACTCATTAAATGAAAAATTATTTTTAACCAAGTATTTAATGGGTTTTATCTCTATTTCTTCCCTTTTTTGTAGAATTACACTTTAAAGCATAATACTAAATATCAATCATTAAACATAGATATTGTGTATAAAACACAATCATGCATACATCAATTTTAAATAATATGCTAGAAGCATATTAAGACGATCATACATAAGATTAAAACTACAAAGGCCCTAATATTCCTAAATTGCCATAGGAAACCATTAGACTTGCTTGCAATAGGAGAGGGTTGGCTTTATTTAAAAGCGAGAAAAAGTAAGCATGTAATATGCTTAGTTGGTTGTTGGTGGAGGTTTGGACCGGAGGTGGTTGTTTGAGGGTAATCTTGGTGGACTTGAGGTGGTGGTTGTGGTCGAGTGAGAAGAAATTCAATCCAATCGATATCTTCACTCAAGGTTAGGAATTGTTTTTCGGTAAAGATGCAACAAGGACAATAGTCAACATGTTATTCAACTTGATCCAATTTGATGATGTGAGGTAAGTTTGGAGAGTAAGGATATGAGGAAGAGTTAGGTTGTGAGAGGTGCATGGCTAGGAGATTTGATAAGTCTTGAAGTTGGTTAATGTCATTCATGAGCATTTATCTACTTGGAGAAGGAGGAATTCGAGGTTGAGTGTGGTTGTCACCTTGAGGTAAGGGAGGAGTTTGAGCATAAAGCACACTAGCAACATGTGGATTAATGAGTAAGTGAGGAAATGAGGGTTGTGTTTGAGATTAATTGATGTTTTATAGTGGAATGGAAGCTTGTCTAACATTAGTGTCACAAGAATCACTAAGTGGAAGTGAGTGAGATTGTAGTGAAACATGGTTTGAATGAGTAGTATGTTCATTGATAGGAGATTATGGTTTAGGCATTGATGTTGGTAAGTTAGCATCAACCTTATTGGAAGAGTTACAATGGTTTAAGTTCTTCCTCCATTTGGGTCTTACCGACATTTTGGCAACCCTTAAAGGTTTGGGTAAAGGTTTGTGAGGGGAAGACATTGGATAGGAAAAGTTTAATGTGGTGAATATGTTGGGGATGAGGGTTTATTTATACTAGGAAGATGATGTGATTATGGATGGAAGGACATTATTAGAATACAAATCCAAAGAATGTTGGTAAGAATTGGGAAAGTACAGCTGGGTCTGGGAGAAAGAGGGCCAAAAAGCATAAAGAAACAGTAAAATTTGTGCTTCAGGTGGCCGGTCCCCTTAATTACATGGCCAGCCCCTTTAATTTTAAGGGGACCGCCCATTTGATTTAAGGGGGCCGCCACCTGGAAAGTCCATAAAATCCAGGTTTTTGTTTTGTTTCAGAAAATGCTAAAAAGGTGGACTGTTTTGTGGCCATTTTGCAGCAAGTCCTAGTTTTATGGAAACTAATACTACAATCATTTAGCAAGCAAGAGAATAGACAAGAAAAGTCCTAATTTTGTTTTAATCATGATCAAGTCTAAGGGTATTTAGCAATTAATAACATGTAGACAGGCATGTAAGAAGGTAAAATAAAGCCTTCAAGACAAGCCATATTATACAAATAGTTTTAATACTCCTAATAGTTGTAATGCTCTTAAGATTTCTCAAACAAATAATATATGTTGTAAACACATTTAAGTGAGACTTGTGTTTGCATTTATAACCCTGGTGTGTGCCTATATGTAACAACTGTGGAGTAAAAATTATTTCGACTCTAAGAAAAGAAAACCTAAGAAATAATCCAAGTGCTCCTTGATTTAATGTTGCTCAATCAAGATTATCAAAATATATATTAGATTATATATTTTGGCAACAAATGCGAGATCATTATGTATGATTTGAAAAATGTTTTTAGCATATATCAACAATGTATGAAAATAAATTTTTCATGTACTCCTAGTCGTGAGAAGGATTTTGTTAAAATGTATTGGGACTTACATATACATATGTTAAGTAGAAAATCTTAAGCCTTGACTAAATCAAGGTTACGTAATTTTGTATATAAATTATCCTTTTTGAAAATTTCCTAATTTGTGATTTTATGCAAAATAGAATCCTAGACTCAAAAAAATAATATAAAAACTTTTACCTACTGTCAGATGGCCGGTCCCCTTAATTGTATGGCCGAACCCTTTAATTTTAAGGGGACCGCCCGTTAAGAATTAAGGGGGCCGCCCATCTGACGAATATTTTTTCCTAATTTTTTGATTTTGGCATTTTAATTTTGTTTGTAGCTCATTATTCTTGTTTACTCTTAAGTTCCTCATCAATCATTTATAGTAATGAGACATTTAATGAGAGTTTAATCAATTTGTTCCATCATTCCTAGACCTAGACGTAAGTAATTAAAAGGCTCACGTTTGAGGGGTTTAGTTAGGATATCGGCAATGTTATCTTCCGATGAAACCTTTTCTATGGAAATATTTCCTTTTTGAACATTGTCACGAAGGAAATGGTGACGAATCTCAATGTGTTTTGTACGAGAGTGTTGTATGGGATTCTTACTTAAGTCTATAGCCCCTTTGTTATCACACATTATAGGGATGTCATCTAACCTAATGCCATAATCTACGAGAGCTTGTTTCATCCATAGTGCTTGTTGACATGCCTTTATGGCGCTTACATATTCGGCTTCGGTAGTGGAAATGGCAAGAGCAGTTTGCTTCTTCAAAAACCAAGATGTTAAACAACATCCCATAAACGTGCAAATACCACTAGTGCTTTTTCGGTCCATATAATCTCCCGCATGATCAGAGTCCGCATATACTATAGTTTCTATGCCGGACCCCTTAGGATACCATAATCCTAAGTGCGTAATGCCTTTAACGTATCGGAAGATACGTTTAACCACTTCAAGGTGAGAGGTTTTGGGCTCCTCTTGGAAGCGTGCACAAAGGAAAACACTAAACATGATATCGGGCCTACTTGCCATTAAATATAGTAAACTACCTATCATACCTCTATACTTGGTATTATCTATGGACTCACCTTCTTTGTCTTTCGTGAGTTTCGTTTCCGTAGATGTAGGAGTTTTCATTGGGTTAGAGTCTTCTAATCTGAATTTTTTAAGCAATTCTTTTATGTATTTTGATTGGTTAAAAAATATACCATCTTCTAATTGTTTTATTTGTAGTCCTAAGAAAAAATTTAGTTCCCCCATCATACTCATTTCAATCTCATCGTGCATGATCTTGGCAAAATCATCACACATTTCTTGACAAGTTAATCCAAATATAATGTCATCGACATATATTTGGACAATGATGAGATTGGATTCTTTGTTTTTAGTAAAGAGAGTTTTATCTACCATTCCCATGGTGTAATCATGTTTAATAAGAAAAGCTTTCAATCTATCGTACCAAGCTGTAGGAGCTTGTTCAAGTTCGTAAAGCGCTTTCTTGAGTCTATAAACATGATTAGGTTTTGCAAAGTCAATTAATCCCGGAGGTTGTGCTACGTAAACCTCATCACTGATAAAACCATTTAGGAATGCACTCTTTACATCCATTTGAAATAATTTGAAATCTAGTGCGCATGCATAAGCTAATAATATTCTTGTGGTATCTAATCTAGCTACGAGTGCATAAGTTTTGTCATAATCAATTCCTTCTTGTTGATTATAACCTTGGGCGACTAGCCTAGCTTTATTTCTAGTTACAATGCCATTTTACTCTTTACATCAATTTGAAATAATTTGAAGTCTAGTGCGCATGCATAAGCTAACAATATTCTTATGGTGCATAATCTAGCTATTGGTACTTAAGTTGCGTCATAATTCAATTCCATTCTTTTGATTTATATCCTCTGGGCAACTAGCCTAGCTTTGTTTCTAGATACGACACCATTTTCATCAAGCTTATTTCTAAATACCCATTTAGTTCCAATTATGGTCATATCCTTAGGATTAGGGACTAATTACCAAACATCATTTGATATGAATTGGTTTAATTTTTCTTGCATGGCAATTACCCAACTTTCATCTTTTAAAGCTTCATTTATGTTTTAGGTTCTATAGTTAAAAGAAAACAAAAGAAATTATTTTTTTCTTGAGCTTGTGATCTAAGAGTTCTTTGATTTAGATTACCAATAACATTTTCTAATGGATGACTCTTAGATTCTTTAATGTTTATGATTTCATTATTTTCTAAAGATTTATCTTCGATATCATTTTCTAAGGTTCTTGTTTTACTAACCTTAATAGCTTCTTTCTTCGACTAAAATCATTCATTCCTCCAAAGTGAAGTTTTAGGCGGGGTGAGGAGTTTCATTCGGATTGTTCACGTTTAAGGATTGTTTGACTTTCATTGTTTGTTTGTTAAGAATTATATAGGCTTTACTAATTTGAGAGTATCCTAAGAAGACACCTTCATATGACTTTGGTTCGAATTTGATAAGGTAATCTTTTGTATTAAGAATGAAGCATTTACTTTCAAATACTTTGAAATAGTTAAGGTTTGGTTTTCCACCTCTTAATAACTCGTATGGAGCCGGGGGGCTGAGGGAATGTGGGGGGGTGTGCCGATTTTATTTCGAATGGGGCGTGACCATCTTAAATTCGAAGTCTTGAATGATCTTGAGAGGTGAAGGACGGATTCTAGATTTCTGACTAAGGCGTTGTAGGATTGAGATTCGGGATAGATGTAGAGACTTCTAATTTATTATGTAGGTTGAAGTATCGACCGCATTACACCAAAATTTTTGTGGAATGGATTGTTCATTTAACATAGTTCTACTCATTTCTTGTAGAGTGCGGTTCTTTCTTTCTACTACCCCATTTGATTGTGGAGTACGAGGAGCGGAGAAAATTGTAGGAGAAAATTCGGTTTTTAACTCACAATAGTTTCCGATTGTACTTCATTTCAAACCCGACCATGATCCATTCTAATTGACTATATGGCAAACATCCTAATTTTATGTTTGAAATCATTTCTGCTAATATTTCGAATCTACGAAGCTTCGGTTTTATTTCCCTAAAAAAAAGCTCGTCCATGTGTAGCGACAGAAATAGTCATTACAATTACTAAGGTGTAACGATTTTTCCTCCAATACTCCGTACGGCGGAAGGACAATAAATCCATGTGTAATATTTCTAAGCATATTTCTAGTTTTTGTACTTTTTTTTTTTTTTGGCCTTTGTGACTAGCTTGAGTTTGACCTTTCCAATTTTGTATTCTAGGTCACAAAAATGTCAATCAAATTTAAGCTTAGGTAGATTTCTAACTAATTCCTTAAAATCCAATGATTGAATTAATTGCATATTTGCGTGACCTAATCTCCTATGCCATAAAGTGGAGTTTTTGTCTAAAGTTGCAAGACATATTCTATCTTCCGGTTTATTTCCTAATTTCATCAACTACAGCTCTCTTTTTCTACTTCCTTCTAATGTACCTTTTCGTCCTTTGATTATTCGCTTTCGTGTTCTGTAAATACTACTTGACATTTATTATCACATATTTGACTACACTAAACAAATCAAAATTTTAAATTATTAGTCGTGCTCAACATTTTCCAATAATTAGGGAAGTCCTGAGAACAATCGTTACCTTTGCCAATGATAGTTTGACGCAGTATAAGTTGGTTCCAAAATTGACGTTCCCTCCGTTATACGCTTTGTATGTAGAAAACAACTTTCGGTTACCCGTCATATGTTTTGAGCATCCACTATCTTTTATCCACTCGTTGGGCTCTAAGTTTATTCCTAAGCATATCTCATTGGATGCTTGAGCAACAAGACAAGTTTTGTTTTTAGCCTTTTCTTCCTTATCTTCGCCACTATCACTCATGCTTCAATATAAAAGCTTCTTTGATTATTGCTTCTTGAGCGACTTTGGACAGTCTCCAAATGAAGGTTGATTTTGGATCTCCACATCTAAAGCTTTTCCTTTCACTTTTTTGTACCATTTTTTGTCATTTTTACTTCTTTGAAATAACTTGCTTTTGTCTCGTGGTTGTCTTACCAAAATCTTCCTCGTCTTCTTGAAGATTTTCTTGAATTTCTTTACGGCCACATGACATATTCTTTGTATTCACTATCGAAAGTCGAACTTATGGGTTCATCACTTGATTCCTTTTTGGCCTTCAAGGGCAAGAGATCTATTTTGTTATCTTTTTTCCTTTGCACCATTTCAGAATCTTTTTATAATTCTTTATTCATAAACTTTCATGTTTCCAATGGAGTTCATCACGTGATAGAGTGGTAAATCTTTGATTCTTCAATAGCCGTACCTTTACACGCAATTTAGGTTGGAACAGTGCCTAAGAAATTTCCTAGCATAATTTTGCTAGAAAAAACCTTCATCACAGTGCTTTTAGATGGTAATAATAGTTTTATTCTAGCAAAGCATTATCTATCGATTCCTCTTCAAGATCATAAATTGTTCATATTGTTTTTGAAAACAGAAGATTATTTTTATTATCTTTGACTTGACTTTATTACCTGTGGAGTGTTTAATAAAGTATCCAGATTCTTTGCGTTTTTTACACATAAAAATTCTTTCTTATTCTTTAGTGGGTTAAGCATTATAAAATCGCCAATTTAGCTTCATTATTTTTAGAAGTTTCTTTTAGTCTTCGTTTTTTTATCAAATGGTACAATTTCATTTTTAGTTTCGGGGATTATTTTGAAATAGGAGGAAAATCACATCGGTATAAATGTCACAGATTAGAATCTTTTGATTTCACATATCTTTGAATCTATTTTTCCAATAAATAAATCCATCCCTTAAAACTAGTGGTGGTCTTGCATAGATTGCCCTTCTAAATATTTTTTTTGATTTTCATTAGATCGATTCAAGTTTTCTAAAATACAGTTTATATTTAAAAATCTTGATTAACGTGGCTCTTGATACCAATTGTGTAACACTAGACCCACCGACTCGAATTCAGAAACAGAGAAAACAAGGCAACAAATTCCAAAAAACGAGGTTTTGTTGACGGGTTAAAGAGTCGAGATAGGTTGTTTGAATAGAAGTCAGACTTGACTGGAAGCTTTTAGATTAGGTGACGCAACATAGTGAAGGTGGAGTAAAGAGCCAAGAGCGAGTCGTTGACATCTTCAACGAATTCTGAACGTTATGGTAAACAGAATTCACGTAACTGAGGGACATGGAATACATATCGTATTCCTAAAAGCAAACGAGGTCACAAGTTAAATTTTTTCGTTTGCAATTATTTTATTAGATAGTTACTAGATTTATTTAGTTGTGTACTATTGGAAATCTTCCAGAGAGAACTTGATTCTATTGATCACCGATTACTAGGAGTTCCCGAAAAAATATATACGCGTCCTTTCATAAGTAGAGAATGAACGCAATTTCGCTTATAGCTGATAAAAATGTAGTATGTCTCGCATGCATAGCGACGTAGTGAGAGATAAGTGATGATATGTAATCTGAAGAAGCCTATAAGAGACTGGAGAGTGAATGTGCATAACGACGCTCAGACGCTCATGATCACGAGGAGATATATAGAGGTGGCACCTAACCGTAAGCGTCTCCAATGTGAACCACAATATCAATGTCTAGTAGTGAGAAAACACTAACTTAGCCGTTTGGGCTCTACAAATTAAGGTTATATTGAAGCGCATGGTTTGTGGGAGGCTATAGAAACTAAGGATAACACGGAAGTAGATACTAAGAAGGATAAGGCAACAATAGCCTTTTTATACCAAGCATTGACCGAAGATGTAATTTTACAAGTAGCGGGTTGCGAAACAGCAAAGGAATTATGGGATTTCGTGAAAACGAGACACGTTGGAGAAGAGAAAGTGCAACAAGCACGGTTACAATCACTAATGATTGGGTTTAATACACTTCAAATGAAGGATGAGGACACGGTGGATGCATTTACGGCTAAACTAAATAGCTATGCCACGAAGGCAAGGGAATTAGGAAAAACATTGGATGAATCACTTTTAGTACGAAAACTATTAGACGCCACACCGAGATGGTTCATGCTAGCTAGTAGCATCCATAGAACAACAAGTGATCTTGACGATATCTATTAGTTTGAGATCATGGGAAAGCTCCAGCATTTTGAAAGAAGGATAAAGCTCCGGAAAGGAGGTCAAGTTGAAAGCCAGGAAAACTTACTATTCGTACATGGCGAACACTCGGGAAAAGGAAGGCGATTTAATAAACGCGGAGGTAGATCCAATTTTTTCATGAGTAATACTTGCGGAACGGAATTTTTAGAATAGAAATACCTCACCAAGGGGAAAACACAAACCACAAAGAAACTCAGTAAGAGTAAAGGTGAGCTGGGATTTGGAGCAAAGTACGGATGCTTTAAGTGTCACTCGTGGACATCTTAAGAAAGATTGTAGAAAACATCGAAAATCAGGAACATCAACCTTTCTTAGAAGATGATGAACCATCACTATTAATGACTACACACGAAGAAATTTTGTTGAAATGAAGGCAAAATTCAACCAGAAAAGTATGCTTCAGGGAGATGCAAGCATATGGTATTTAGATAATGGTGCAAGTAACCATATGAAGGGACGTCAAGCCGTCATTTTAAAGCGATATTAATGAAAGGTAACAGGACGAGTACATTTTGGAGATGGATCATATGTACAGATAAAAGGGTTAAAGGGTCTATATTACTATGATGTAGAAACATGAACAAAGATAGTCTCGGACCGCTTCTATTTATACTATATACCAAACTCAAAAGCACATTACTACGTCTAGAGGACAACTTACGGAGATAGGTTGTAAGGTCATAATGGACGGGAATAAACTGACTTTGTATGATAAGAGCAAGAAATTGTTGATGAAGGTTGAAAGATCTAAGAATAGACTTTACAGTATTAGACTGCAGATAGACACACCTATATGTCTCTTAGCAAATGTAGATAACCAAGCATGGTTATGGCATGCTAGATTAGGTCATCTGAACTTTGACGATATCAACAAGATGACTAGGAAGGGTCTAGTGAAAGGAATACCAAGAATAAATCATGCCGGAACGATTGTGATGCATGTTTATTAGGAAAAAAACACAAGTAGAACACCATTTCTAAAATCAAGCTATTCAGATCCAAAGAACATTGGGACTTAGTTTATGGAGACCTCTGTGGTCCTATAAGTCCAGCCACATACTCAGGCAAGAAACTCATATTCTTGTTAGTGGATGATTGTACACGTTTCATGTGGGCTTACTTTCTGACGTCGAAAGATCAAGCATTCGGTACCTTTAAGGAATTTAGACAGAAGATAGAAATGGAAATGAGAATGAACGTTGAGGATTGCTAAGAAAAGATAGAGAGGTGAAATTTACATCAAATGAAATTCACTAAATATGTTAAGGAGAATGGAATAGCAGGCAGTTGACAGTCACCTTACTTCACCACCAACAGAATGGAGTAGTAGTGGAACGAGATGAACAAGAAATAGGACAGTGTTATCAACTAATAGGTATGATGACAAGCAATGAAGTTACTTTAACTTTTTGGGCGGAAGCAGTCAGGACATGCGATTACATACTCAACGGGTACCTTCAAGAGCCCTTGGAAGATAAAAACTCCTCCATTGAGGCACTTACACAGAAAACGACCTGGTACAATACCTAAGAATATTCGATGCACAACTTATGCAAAGGTAACAATACCTACTTAAAGAAGTGGGGGGGGGGGGACGACAGAAGCATAACCAATGATTTACTTAGGAGTAGAGGAAGGATCAAATGAATATAGGCTATATGATCAATAGCCAAAGAAGAAACACAGTTAGTAGGGATGTAAAGGTTTATGGAAATAAACATGGATTGGGATAGTGATGAAGAGGATACAAGTACAGACAAGGGACACATTCGGACTAGTTTGTGGTAGAAGGGAGTTGACAATGAAAAACGTTTACAAACGGTCAACATTGAAATCAATGATAATATTGATAACCCGTATCAGGAACAGGATCCGATTAATGATCCTAACTCGCCAATCACACCATCAACATACACTTACAACCCACAGTTAGAAGAAGAAGAAGAAGCTACTACTAGTTCGACGAAGAACTCAGGAAATATATTTGATCATGTACCAGTACGAGGTTTCAAGGACTTAGCTGAAATATATCAGAATACACAAGAAGTTGAAACTCAAACTCTGTATTACGGAAGAAAGAAACCCCGTAATTACAAGGAAGATCAACGGATCAGAAATGGATTCGAGGCGTATGGAGATTTGAAGTTACGATTCAATCAACAAGAATAATACATGACCTTACAACTTGCCACAAATCAGAAGGAATGGACTCAAATGGGTTTATAATAACCAAGAGGATGCAAAAGGAAAATCATATTACAAGCAGATTAGTAGCAAAAGGAATATGTACAAGAAAAGGGAATAGGACTTCGATGAAGTTTTTGCCACCAGTTGCTAGGATAGTGACAGTTCGGTTAATATTGCATTAGCAGCTTATCATGGATTGGCAAGTACAACACCTGGATTGTAAAATCAGCATTTTTTACATGGAGAATGAGAAAGAAGTCTATGTTCACAGCCCTGAAGGATTTGTTCAAAAAGGGAATTGAAGGAAAGCTATAAGCTTACCTAAGCTTTTTATGGCTTAAGGACATGCACCAAGAGCTTGGATGTAAAGCTTGCATCAAACCTTTAAATTGTTAAATTTTAGAAGTGTAATCTCGAACAAGAGTCGTACACAAAGAGAATCAAGACTTCTTACACTTATAGTCGGAAGTTTACGTCGATGATTTGATAATCACGGGGCACTCCCTAAGAAAGGAAATAGACGCATTTAAATCCAGATGCAATGAAAAAATTTAAAATGAGCGACTTAGGATTGTTAGCTTATTACCTTGGGATAGAAGTTACACAGACAGGAGGAGAGATTACAATCAAGCAAACAGGTTATATTAACAAGATCTTGAAAGACACAAGTATGACAGATAGTAATGACAACGAAGATACCAATGGATCCCGGTACTAAGTTGGTCAAGGCGGAAGATGGAAACTCAGTTGACGCAACTTATTACAGAAGTTTAATTGGAAGTCTCAGGTACTTACTACATACAAGACCAGATCTTAGTTATTCAGTCGGACTACTCAGCAGATTCATGCAAGACCCGAAGGATCATCACCTGAAGGCGGTAAAGCAAGTAATCCGATATATCAAAGGAACAAAGGAGCATGGCATAATATACAAGAAAGAAGGCGGCTGCAAGATTACAGGTTACAGCGACAGTAGTTATGGAATCAACACCGATCAAGGAAAAGGAACTACTGGGATAGTATTTTATTTTGGAGAGTCACCTATTACCTGGTGTACTCAGAAGCAACCAACAGTGGCACTCTCATCATGTGAATCAGAATTCATGGCGGCTACTGGAGCAGCATGTCAAGCCTTATGGTTAAAACGACTACTTAGTGAATTAACTGGATGGGAAGAGAAAAGGATAACGCTGAAGGTCGACAACGTTTCAGCGATAGCACTCGTCAGGAACCCAGTTTTTCATGGAAGAAGCAAGCACATCGACATTCGCTATCATTTCATTCGTGAATGCGTAGAGAATGGGCACATAAATGTGGAACACATCAGCGGAGAACTACAAAGAGCGGATATTTTAACAAAGGCTCTACCAAGACTAAAGTTCGTGACTATGCGTCAAATGCTCGGAGTTCAAGATTTAGGACGAAGCAACGATCAAGATTAAGGAGGAGAATGTGAACAAATAATCTCGTTCTTTGCTTCATATGTAAATAGTATAACATAAAGGACCAAATATGTACGTTAGAAAGTTAGTAACCGCAAGTTAGTTATGGCGGTTAAAAAGTTAGTTATGGTAGTTATTTTTCGGTTGGGACTAAAACCGAATGGTTGTGTCATTTCAATGGCACCGGTTCGTTATGTATATATACTCGACAATATGAATCGTTACAATAGTTAGACAATATACATACTTATTCTTATTACTTTGCAACTTGTATATCGATCTAGTTTTGGGACAACAGAATTCGGGTCGATAACACTTTGTCTTAAAAAACTAACCGAGTTAGGGAGCTAATTGCCAACGTTCGAGGAGATTGCTGACAGGGTTTATAACATCTTACATGGTAAAATGTCTTGTTTTTTGTCAATGTTTACGTGTACTTTTGTGTTTTTGTAGGATAAAAGGTATAACCAAAAAAATGTTTAAATAAAATGGAAATTTTCCGAGAAAAAAATTCCTAATTTGCTAATGTGTAACGATGCATCCAATATTTTCTTGATTGTCAAAAGGTGTATCTTTGTTAAATGGTGAAATTAATTTAATATTAAACAAAAAATGAAGAATGTTCACTTTTTGATAAATAAAGGTGTGAGAGGCTAATAGCACACGTAGCGCGTGTTTGGTTTGAGGGCAAAACGAATTGAATGACTTGTATGCTGATGTGTTTTTGGTTTGTAAGAAAGTAGTTGATGATTCCTATTTGTAAAATTGATATATACGTTCATTTTTTTGACAATTTTCTCTTGAAAAATAAGGAGTATCAGATTTTTTATAAGTGTAATTTTGTATGCTACCATGTTATCGTTTATGCAAAATTTTCACATGTCTCAAAATTACCCGTCTAACGGTTCTTGAGTAGGGTCTCAAAATTGTGGAAAACGAAATACATGTCTCGTGTAAACATTGTCTTATTGTGCAGTTTTCCCATAATACAAACTGTTTTGATAAGTGTTGACATTGAGTTGAGTGTTTGATAAATTGTTTGGATAGGAAGAGTATGGGCGGGTCATGATATATCAAGGTTTGACTATGTGAGGTTAATGGAGGCATTTGCACACAAATTTTTTTCCCAATTTGACTTTTTTGATCTTTTCTCTAAATTCGTATTCATTTAAATGGATATCAAATGGTTATTGATGATCCTTGCGTTTGTTGTTGAACTTTATAAATATTCCTGCGAAGCATGTGCCTGGACCACTTTAATGGTATCAGATGGAATTGAAATGTTGTATTGAACCCTAATACTTCGGGGTGTTTTTTCTTTTATGATTGTTAATCTGTATATCGTCAATCATTTAGTTTATTACCTTATTTCTATAAAAAAAACCCAAAATAACTATAGATGCTTAGAAAGAAGCCACGTAGTCTGAAACAGTTGCTCACATTTTACTTTTATCACCTCTTTGGCTCTTCCCTCAACATTCAACACACACTTTCCTATTTGCTCAACCTTTTTCTTCTTTTTCTTTCTTTACATCTACGGTGCCGATGAAAGAGAGAATTTATATGTGATAATTCATTCTCCATATATACCAAGACGAGTATTTGTTTCTACATTCATGTAGTTTTTTCTTCTTTTTTAGCTTAAATTTTCTCTTTTTAATTACTCTATATTTACCTAATGTTGTAAATGTGTTAATGATGATATTATTTTTCTTTCCTTTTAGGTAATGTTGGAAGTGTGTGGAAGTACTGTTGATGATGGCGTTCGTGTGGTAACAACGATTTGGTTAAGTGACTTCAACACTTATTTTACGGACTAGCGGTGGAAGGAACTAAAGACGTCTCAAATGGTTAGTTTTGCTTTCTGGATTAGTTTGTGTTGTAGTTTTTTGAATTTCTAGCCATTTCTTAATGTTATTCTTCAGAACGATGATGATGAGCGGTTTGTGGTTAGGGACACCAAGTATATATGTTGAAGGTGGGGGTGATGAAGTGGAAGATGACGATGGAGTATTTGCCAACTCTTCGAAATCTTCTACAAATATTCACCCAAGGCAAAGCTTTAAAGAAGATCGGTAGTGTCAAGTGTGATGATCAAAGTATAAAAGATACTGAATTTTTATGTTTCTTCTTATGTAGTTAATTATTCTTTTTAATTTTACTGTTAGAAAATAAAATTCAGGTCCTAAGTTCTAACCATTTTGTCACTGTATTGTTCAAGGGTCCAAACGTTTTTGATGAATGATATAGAGACTAAAGCTATGGGAGAGTCCTTAGATATGTTGCTTGATTGATGTTTATTGGCTACTTAGTTAAGAGATTATACATATAAACATAAATAAATATGCAAATTACACGATATTATCTCAATTATGTTTGTTTTAATCATTTATAAACTTTTACACATAACATTAGAATATGAATCATAGGAGTTATAATTTTTTGTTTGATTGCATACAAATGTCTTAGTAGAAAATCTTTTAGATCCTCCACAAGAACATAGTGAACATTAATTATTGTTTGAAAATATTTGTAAATAAGAAAAAATATTTTTGCAAGTAGCCGTACTTGCTCAAAAAATAAAAAATAATAGCCGAGTACACTTATGACCAAAGTCCTAACCATGATATGCCATGACTACTTGAGTTATGTCTGACTTGAATTTGGTGAGTTCCCGATACCTCTTTCAAGTTGCACTAGCACATAACTATTTACTAGTATGAAATGGATACAAACTTTTCCCCCTATTGTATTCCTCGCAAATAAGCATTTATACGTCGTCCACTTTAATTCATATACTCTGTAGAAGGTTTATGATTCAACATCTCATTTAGCTCAAATGTATCAATTATGAAAAGTTTCATGCCTATAAAATGGATGTCTCTGAAGATTATATATGGACTTCCTCATGTTTTAATAAACTTTTTTTTGCAAATGACCGTAGCAGATAATTGAAGTAAAAATATCTTGGTCAGTATTTGACTTTGATGTAACAAAGTAACAACTGTGCTCTAACTAAGTATAAGGATTTTGACACATAACCATGACAGTAGTCGCAATAATACTTTTACTACAAACTAACAATCATATTTTCTTTCCTTTTAGAAAGAAAATTAAACGTTTAGAAAATTGACTCTATTTCTATGCCTTACATGCGGTAAAGCGGTGGAATCAACTAGGCCACTTCTTTCTCTCACTTGCCAAATTGCTAGAGATATCCTTCATTTGATCATCAGCTGGTGGGAATATTCCGTATATTGGAAGTTTCTTTCTTATGAAGAATGGTTGTTTGGATCTGAGTCTGCGGCTTTCGTTCAAACCATTAGCGTATTTTTGAAGGAGTTTTTTAGTGACGTGGTGACATATTTGGAACTTCCAGTAATAAAACTATTCTTCGTTCTGAGTCTCCATCAAAGGCGGCTATTTTTGATGAAGTGCAATCTAGATCTTTCTACTGGTGTCGTTACAGATGTAAAGCTTATTTTAGTTGGATTGAGTGG
The DNA here is from genome assembly GCA_026074375.1 of Tanacetum coccineum. Lineage (NCBI taxonomy): Eukaryota > Viridiplantae > Streptophyta > Magnoliopsida > Asterales > Asteraceae > Tanacetum > Tanacetum coccineum. Next base: position 66,670 of record BQNB010010288.1, read on the forward strand.
CTTAAAAACCCTCACCTTGTCACTTTGTAATCTTCTAACTCCTTGCTAGTTTTTTATCTCTCAATAAAATTCGCCGTTCAAAAAAATATATATATAAATCTTATATAAATCAATTAGAAGTTTTTGTCAAAAAATATACAGTATACAACATGTTGTCCCATCATTCCGCAATGCCTGCTTATTGTTTTAGTTTGTGGGAAAAATAAAATTATTTATAGCTAGAGCTAGAGATTTGTATTTCTTTTTTGTTTTAACTTTTTGTAACTAGATAAATGAACATAAATTTGTGTTATTGATTTCAATTTCGAAAAAAAATTATCTTGGACGTTACCTTAAATCGTTAGTTTAAATTTGAAGTTTTTATGTTAGCGATCTTTTACCATCACATTCTAGGATACGACTCAGTTTATCAGTGAGGTTATGTTGTAATTGATGAGTCTTTGACTTGATGTGCGCAGGCTAACATGTGGTATTTCCTTTGGTCGTTTGCTAACCGACCATCTTATTCTTCATTTACAATTACATACTAATCTATGTACCAAAAATATCATATTTTTATAGTTTCAATTAGTTAAATCAAAGTTCAATATTTTCTACATTTCTCTATGATATGATGTTTATGTTAACATGAACGTTAAATACTTAAATGTTTATAGTGTTTTTCTCACATTCGTATGATTATGCCTAAACTTGAACGTTTATATAATAATTGTTTGGTAGGAATGGGTTGTACTTAGCACTCCGTCATTATCCTATGCATCTTATAAACAACTAGACAAATAGCCGCACAAAGTGGCGGTGCATTGCGACAAATAATTATACTTGCGAAATCGTGATTTTGGTCGTCTTTTTATGCAAGGCGTGTGTTTTTTAAAATACAAAGCGTGTGTTTTTAAAATTAATATAGCGTGTCTTTCTAAAAACTTGTCAAGGTTTAGAATTGATAAAGTTTAATGTGTATATTAAGGGGTACTTAGAGGCAATTTAGTTAAACTATATTAATATAAGTTTATCAAAATTAAAAAAAAAGAACCTTTTATATATAGTATAGATAGATAGTCGTGTTAACATTTCATGTTATACTATCAAAATTCAATAATATACTTTCCTTGATGATAATATTAGGAAAATAATTCAAAAAGCAAAATTTAGTACTCTATAGTATTCTAGTAGTATCAGTCATTAGTATCCATATTTAAAAAACTCAAATTAAAGCTCATTGGGCCATGGCTTAGCAATGGCCAAAAAACACATCCTAGTCTATGTTTTATAATTGACATTTTATGTTCTCTGAGTCATCATGGATATTTCTGTTCTTTAATATTTTTTTTTTTGTATTTGTTATTTAGGCAACATTTTTTTATAATTATTTACTAAACAATACTTTCCTGGGTCCCGACCCCAAAATAATAAAAACAAAACACCAATAACCGGGTTCTCTTTAACTGTTTTTGTACCGGCATTAATAGGTTGGTTTGTTGTTTTTTTTTTATTTTTTTTTTTAATAAAGTTAGTTTTTTTTATTACTATTTTTTTTTCTCAAAAACTTTTTAAAATAAAACTTTCTTTTTTTTTCCTCGGAATACCCTCTCGCGCTGTTTGAGTCATCGGTCTGTTTTTTTATGAATAAAACTTTAAGTTTCCTCAAACCTCGCGCTCCGCTAATCGTCCTGTTCTTTTTTTTTCTCAAAAAATTTTTAAAATAAAATTTCCCTTTTTTTTCTCGGAATACACTTAGCACATGTTGAGTCATCGGTCTGTTTTTTTATGAATATTTTTTTTTAACAGTTAGTTTTTTTTTTACCAGTTTTTTTTCCTCGGAATACCCTCTCGCACTGTTTGAGTCATCGGTCTGTTTTTTTATGTTAAAAATTTAGTTTCCTCAAACCTCGACACGCAGATACGCTAATCGTCCCGTTCTTTTTTTTCTCAAAAAATTTTAAAATAAAATTTTCCTTTTTTTTTCTCGGAATACCCTCTCGCACTGTTTGAGTCATCGGTCTGTTTTTTTTATGAATAAAACTTTAAGTTTCTCAAAAACCTCGCGCTCGTAATCGTGCCGCACGGCGCGCGGTTGCCAGTTTTTTTTTCACTTTTTTTTTCAAAAATTTCTAAAATAATAAATTTTCTTTTTTTTTCCCTCGGAATACCTCTAGCATGCATTAAATGGCTTTTGCTTTAGTGTGGGGGGGCATTAAATGCCCCGGGTTGAACGGGTGCATTTATACGCCGGGTCAACCTACCCTGTTCGATCGGTTTTTTTTTTTTTTAGAAAATAAAAATTGTTTTGTTTTTTCAAAACTCTTCTCGCACATTGTTTAGTCATCAGGTTGTTTTTTTTTATGAATATAAATAGAACTAACCACGCGCCTTCAGGTGCATAAGTTGCATTAAGTTTGCACGGGTTGAACCCGACCGGTCGAAACATTTAATTTTTTTTTTTTAATTGTTTTTTGCTTTTTTTTTTAAAATATTCACTTCGCACTTTTGAAGGCATCGGTATTGTCGGGTCGACCGACCCAGGTCCGACCACCGACCGTCACTTTTTTTTTTACGAGAAATAGCCCCTCAATATTTACGAAATACCCTCACACTATGTGTTAAATTACGAAAAACTACCCTCATTTAATTTTTTTTTATATAATTCTCTTTTCCCCACTAGCGGTCGACCGTTAGTTTTTTTTTTAGTATGCACCAAAACAGTGCTTTTAATCGGTCGTTCGTTATTTTTTTTTTTTACAAAATACTAACTTCTAACACGTACAACCGAAATCACGGCCGTCAAAACATCCGCCGCGGAGCGCGAGTTTGAGCTCTAACTTGTAAAACCTTACATATACAGAACGAGGGGTTGCATAACCCGAGTTGCATTAAATTTATTCCGAACCCGGGGTGTTAATAAAAGAGGAAAAGCGGCGTTATCCTGGGTGTTTATAAATGAGGGGAAATAACCCGGTTTTCATTAAATGTTATTATGAGCAATCCTTCCTCCTCCCACTCATTCTTTCCACCATACTCGTGTACGTGTTCTTGATACCCAATAATCACATACCACCTTCTTTCTATTTCTATCTGTCTCTTAACAAACACCCAGATAAGTTCCTGCAAGCAATTCTTCCAAAACATAGACTATCATTTGTGCTTGCTTGGTTTGGACCCAAAGTTGTACATCAATGAGGTTTTTAATCATCATATCTTTGCTCTATTTACACTCAAATTGCATCTAATTTCATTGTACGCTATAAAAAGCTGATAATTTTATAGAGAATCGTGATTATTTTGATTTGGGTATTGATTATGGGGTTGTTGATTTGGGGTTTAATTTAGGGGTTTCAATTTAGAGATTTGTATTAGGTTTTGATTTAAGGTTTTGGTTTGGGTTTCGATTCTTGGTATAAATTGCAATACGGACATGTGTTTTTTTAAATGTTGTATCCTTGTTTCTTTTTAGCATGATCATTTAAAACTTTTCTAGAAAAGTTTAATTGCTTCATTTATGTTGTTTTTTGTTGAAAATTTAGGTGGAAAACTGTGTTTTCTATAACTTTGGACATTGATAATTATTAGTAATATAATTATTAACTGTCAAGGCCAGGTCGAGCCGAGTATATGTCCAAAACAGAGTTAGTGTGAACGAGATACTCGGTCTCAAAGAAGGAAAGTTGGAATGGTGGAAAATGGTTAAATGTCAGTTACGAGCTCGTTTGGTAACTGCAAATTAATGTGTCCTTAATTGACAATTAAATTGGATGTTATGATTTGTTTCAAAGGTTTATAAATGATATATTAATGGGTCATATTTGGACAATTTAATTGGCGCGTTATTTTTTGACTCAAAGGTTATACAGAAAATTAATGAATCATTTTTAGGCATTCATTTGCTTTGGATTGCACCTTACACCATATGCATATGAATGTTATAAATTGATGGCCAATCATCAACTATTCCAAAAAACAACAGAAAAAAACAAGAGAGAAAATCTCCATTAACAAGTTTTCCAACACTCTTGTCGATCAGAAGTACTCTGTTTTTCGTGATATTTCAGGCAAGTATGTCAGGTCTGGTGTAAACAGCTTGAAGTTGTCCCTGGATAACATGACGGAGAATCTGTTTTAAGGGAAGCGTGTCTAACACGTGCCTCGTTCCATGACCTTTTACTGTTTTCTTATTTATCGTTCATAGTGTCTGTCTTCTCCTTCTACCCTATTCGGTATGTTTTCTTTTATGTTATTTATTTTCTGTTAATTATTTATTAATTGAAATCTGATTTATTTTAATTAAAAGTGTACATGTTTCCCTACAATCTTAAAAAAAAGATTGATGTAAACCGATAAAAACACTTTTGAACATAGTTCATATTATTTTAACAGATTTTATAAACTGTTTTCTGTCGAAACCAAGATTGAGTTTCTTTAGAAATCAGTTTTAATTAAACAGATTTTGAATTACAGATCTATAACGATTTTAAAAACAGTTGTTTAGATTAATTTTATTTTGAAACCAAGATTGAGTTTCTATCAAATTGATCTATTTTGATCCAGTTGATTCATCGAAACCAAGCTTGAGTTTCTTTGATTTGGATTTAGTACAAGTTTATATAAACCAAGTCGAGTTTATTAGATATCAAGATTATTTTAACAGTTCTAAACTGTTCGTGTTTAAATACAAGTGTGAGCTTTGAGAATCTTCTGAATGTAATTGGTGCGCCAATTACTAACATGGTTGCAAATCATGACAAATATCGATTCATTGAAACCAAGATTGAGTTTCTTTGAAGCAGATCCGATACAAGGTTATAGAAATCAATATTGAATTTCTTGGATACCGGATTATTACAGTTTATTTAATTGTTTGTGTTTGATCTTTCACGATTGTGACTACTCCTGTAAACGTAACTGGTGCGCAAGTTACCAACACAGTTGCTAATCATGCTGAAAAACCAGAAAAATTCAATGGGCAGAATTTTAAGAGGTGGCAACAGAAGATGTTCTTCCATCTCGGAACTTTGAACCTTGCGTGGTTCTTAAATGAGACTGCACCTCAGGTGAAACCTCCTAAGGAAGGTCAAACCCCCTAATGCACAGGTTGTGCAAGATGTGGAAGCATGGAAACATTCAGACTTCTTGTGTCACAACTATGTTCTGAATGGTCTGGTGGGCTCTTTGTACAACGTGTATTGCAAAACCACGACTGCCAAAGAATTATGGGAGTCATTGGAACGCAAGCACAAAACAAAAGATGCTGGTACAAAGAAGTTCTATAGAAACCTTGTTGAGTTTCTTTAGAATAGTGGATCTACTGAAACCTTGTTGAGTTTCATTCTAGAAATAGATCATGTGAAACATATCTATTAAGATCTTCTTAATGAAAATTGACATCATATTACATATGCATTTTTTTTTGTTAAAAAACATTATGTAATAGGCGATATTGTTTAATTGTTTAGTCGAAAGACTTCCTTTAAAGTGGTTTTGTATAACGGATCTTACAAAACATTAGTGTTTTAAACAAAAGTCGATTAAAATCGGTTTTGTTAAGAAACACTATGTGATTGAGCACGTTGTTAATAGTACCAAATTAGTTTTAAACTAATCATGGGACCTCGTATTAACAATATATATGGAATGTCACGAGTGACGTTAAAGGATCTGCTCCCGAACTTGTTAAAAAGGAGGCCGATACTAAAGTTACGTGTACGGTAGATGCTTTGAAGCATTCAGAAACCTTATGTGCCATAACTATGCGTTATATGGCCTGAATGACATAAAAACTGAGGCCATGAGGGAATCTGACCTTAGGTAATGGTGGATTAGCACTTCGGTATCATGTCATGTATATGGTGATAAGAGTTTGATTATCTCTTTCAATGCAGCTGAGAATGGAGAGATTGAATTTGGGCAACTCTCCAACTGCTAATATCAAGGGAAAAGGAGATGTGATTCACATCTGGAAAAGAGTAAGTTAACCAATGCGTTGTACGTGCCGGAGGTTCGTAGTAATCTTGTGTCCGGATGGTTGCTTAGTGAAATTTGGCTTTCATTCTGTGTTTGAATCAAAATTGAGTTAACGAATAACATAATTTGAGTCCCGACAGGGTTACGCCTTTAAAATATTTAAGCTAAATGTATTTTCTAACGGTCATTTTAGTAAAATCAGTATGAATTTAGCTTATTTGATTATTTAAATGTATGGCATGGCTGACTCAGACATGTTTTAAACTATAACTCAATATGTTGTCTAATTAAACCAAATTGGATACCCATGTTTTGTATTGACACTGACTACAAAATTAAAACTTGTGTTGAAGCCAAATGACAAGATTGTCTTTTCTCTCGGTTGAACGAAAACAACCGAACCCCTTGATATGATTCACATGATTTTATGTGATTGATACCTACTAAGGTATCGAATAGCGAGTACTTCCTCATATTTGCTGACGGTGGTACAAAATATTACTTGAGAGTAAGGATATAGACAAGATTGTTCTATATAAATAAGTTGAGAATCAATTTATTATCGGAAACAAGGTGGTTCGAAGTCATATCGGAGGTGAATTTGTGTCTCCATTTCTAAATTTAGACACAAATTTATTGCACTTGATATAGAAAAGAATCGTGCCTTAGAAGATATGGTTAGTGCCATGTTCTTAAGTCCTGGTTTAAGCCATGACATGTGGGGGAAAGCGAGTCGGCTACTTATCTTTTAGATAAGATCCCTTGTAAAGAATATAAGATAGTTCTTATGAACTATGGATGAGAAGAAGACTATCTTATAAGTATTTACAAATATGGGGGGTATCTAGCTAAGATATCTGCATTGAACCTCAAGGTTCAAAGGATTTGACCTGAAACTATGAATTGCATGTTCTTACTATATGCTCATAATAGTAGTGTGTATGGTTTCTTTGTGGTTGTTGATATACACAAGGATATGATAATGGAATAAAGAAGTGCTTCCTTCTTTGAAAATATATTTCTTTGTTCACAATGGAAATTGGAAGATCATCTGGAATAGATGATGAAGTTGTCCAAAATCAGAGACAACAGGATGATAATGATCTCTAAGATGAGAGACAAGATCAACCCAAGGAAGAAGAGGTTGAACCTAGAAGATGCAAAAGGGCAAGAACCGAGAAATTGTTTGGACCCGATTTTGTTTCTTTATGGTAGGAAATGAACCTACTTCTTATCGAGAAGCGGTAACTTCCTCGGAATGGCTCAATGGAAAGAAGCCAATAAAAGTGAAATAGATTCTATTATACAAAACATACTTGGAAGCTCGTGGTTTTACTTTCCCGTTGTAAACCACTAGGCTATAAATGGATCTTCAAGAAGAAGATGAAAGCCGATGGCACCATTGCCAAGCACAAAGCAAGATTGGTAATCAAAGAATTTAGACAACGCGAAGGTCTAGATTACTTTGATACTTATTCTCCTGTTACGCGAATAACCTCGACTAGAATGGTACTTGCTATTGCCGCATTAAGGAATTTGGAAGTTCACCTAATGGATGTGAAACTGACATTTCTAAACGGAGATTTAGAAGAAGAAATATATATGAACCAACCACAGGGTTTCATAGCTCCTGGATTAGAGAGCAAAGTTTGTAGGCTTGTTAAGTCATTATATGACTTAAGGAAAGCTCCAAAACAAGGACATCAAATTTCACCATATCATGTAAGAATGTGGATTCGAAATTAATGGATGTATATGTGTACTCCTGTGTTTATACATAGATGGTATAATTATCACTAGAAGTGATAAGAAGATAAACAAATCCACTAATGGTATGTTGGAGTCAAGATTTGACATGAACTTCATTAGTTGTTGGATATGGTTCTTGGATGTGAACCAATATGAATTTGTGTTAAGTCAAAAACATTGTAAGGACAATATTCTTGAGAGGTTCACTGTGAGGGGTTCCGGCCTAGCTAGAATTCAATGACATCTTTTAATCTAAAGGCGTTGCCCATTTTAAATACTCAAAGAGTATTGGGCATCTTATGTGTGTAATGACGTGCGTCTGACTTGATTTAGAACTTATTGTCAAATTAAGTAGATATACCAGTAATTCAAGTGGGGACCATTTGAATAAGTATTACATGAGTACTATGATTGCATTATGGAAGATATCCGGCTACTATCAAAAGATAGAGCAATGCAAACACGGATTTTGATCCACTAGAGCGGATGTATTTATGCTAAGTGGAAAGCTATTTCTTAGAAATCTTAAAAGTATTTCAAACAGACGCTTATAGCTAAATCTATGATGAAATATAAATTTATCATTTGAGATAAATTTATAGAATATGTTGGATATTTATGTTAATTCGTAAAGGACATACCAAGATGGCGTAAACCGGTAACGACCATGTTTATAAAGTGTGATAGTCAATTGAATTTTGACAAAGCTCATATCACAATGTAAAACGGTAAGTCGAGACATATTCATCATAAATGATGATTGGTGCGACAACTACTCTCAAATAGTGTTATCATGATTGACTACGGAAAGTCAGTGGATAACATCGTGGATCCACTTGCGAAAGGCTTAAGCAAAGAGTTAGTTAGAGAGTCGTTTAAAGGAATGAGACTAAAGCCCTTAAAGGAATGAGTTTCAATGAAGGAAAACCTAACCCAGTTGACTGGAGATCCCAAGATCTGGGTTCAATAAGACAACCTAATCATAGAAATGTGGGGGAAGTCACGTCAATGTGGGGGAGTTACTTATCTTGTAACCTCCTAGCCCATTCCTATAACAATGTGACTTGTTGAGAGGTCAAACATATGGCTTTAATGGTTCAGGATGAAATCATAAAGCATAAAGATTCAAGATAAAATATGAAAGTATATGTTTTTAATGATTCGGTATGAAATCACCTATGTGAGAGAGAAGTACAGGGTCGCTTCGAAGGGAATTATGGGGGGCGCAATTCCTAAGAGCTCTCGCAGAACCAGGCTAGTGCTCATGACCATAAAGGGCACGACTATGAGGACTTGACAATGTCAGGGAGAGTCGTGTGTGAGTGTGTATTGTCGTCTACGTAAACAGAGGCTGAGTTCAAGGACATCGCGTCTACTCAGATCTAGGAGGCTAAGTGCATCTCACAAGGGAAGGTTCAAAGGGTCACCATACTACCTCTCCATTCAGACTCAACCGCAGAAATTTCGCGAAAATTTTGAGTGTTTTTGAGCCGATTTCTCATTTCATGTGGGGGCGATTGTTGGAAAATTTTAGTGGAAAAATGTGTTTTCACTATACTTTGGGACATAGATAATTATTAGTACTAAATTATTAAATGTCAGGCCAGGTCGAGCTGTATTTGTCCAAAAAGAGTTAGTCGTTGATTGAGATCATCGAGTCTCCAAGAAGGAAAGTTGGAATGGAGGAAAATGGTTAAATGTCAGTTACGAGCTCGTTTGGGAACGCAAATTAATGTGTTCTTAATTGACAATTGATTGGTGTTTTATTTGTTTTCAAAGGTTTTTAACTGTAAATTAATGGGTATTAATTGACATTTTAATTGGCGGTTATTATTTGACTCAAAGGTTTATAACAGAAAATTACTGAATCATTATTAAGTCATTTAATAGACATTGATGCACCATTCACACCATTTGCATATGAATGTGTATAAATAGTATGGCATCTCAACTCTTCCAAGAAACAACAACGAAAATAACACAAATGAGAAAAATCTCCATTAACAAGTTTTCCAACACTCTTGTCGATCAAGAAGTACTCTGTTTTTCGTGATATTTCAGGCAAGTATGTCAGGTCCGGCTGTACAACAGCTTTGAACGTTGTACCCTGGGAAACAGACGGCGAATCTGTTTTAAGGGAAGCGTGTCTAACACGTGCCTCGTTCCATGACCTTTTACTGTTTTCTTATTTATCGTTCATAGTGTCTGTCTTCTGCTTCTACCCTATTCGGTATGTTTTCTTTTATGTTATTTATTTTCTGTTAATTATTTATTAATTGAAATCTGATTTATTTTAATTAAAAGTGTACATGTTTCCCTACATTTATAATATTATCCACAAAAAGAGCTAAATTTGCGGGAACATTCTGACTTTGAGTGTTTTTTGGCATCAGTCATTGTTTACCTCATAAAGAATAAATCCGGCAACTCTCTTGATCCAGTGGGGCACCAACTACAGTAGGCAGGAGTCGAGACTCGAACCCTTGTCATTTTATTCATAAAATCTCTCCCGTGGGTTTATGAGTTAAAATATGGTTGTTGTGCCTAATAATGATGCCTAAATATGAATCTAATGATTTGATTGGTTGATTTGAAAAATTGATTGGTGGGAATTTAAAAAAAGAAAATTCATAATATACATATACAAGTAATTTATGCATTAGACATGCATTTTAAGTCTAAATAACACTACTCAAATAAGTTTTTCAAGGGTGTATATCAAATGAGCTAAAGCCTTTTAATATAATATTATCTTCAAATAATTAATCCTTAAATGCTTTTTTAGTAGGGGTGACATGTTAAAGTGTTTATTGGACTAGCATTTTCAAACACTAAGGTCTAGATTTATGAGATTATGACTGATTTGGTTTATTTTTAAAACATAATAATTGGTTTCATGAATTAGTTTCAGATACCACGTTCGAAAATCTTGTAACTTTATTTATGAAAGGTTTGATGTGGTTTAATGTAGATGCATTATTGTTCTTCTCTAGTCATATAAAGTTTATAAACATGAATCCAATGCTAGAAGCTTTTATTGCACCTCATGTACAACTTAAAAACGTTGTTGTTGCCCATACCAAAGAATTGGGTTAGCTTAGGAATAGAGGTTCTTGTTAAATAAGACCATATATATAACTCGGTATTTGCACAAAAAATGTCAATAGTATAACCACACAACAAAATAAAGTTGTCATATATTATGAAAAATTTTGTTTGAAAATAAAACACATATAATCAATGGTAATTGGCATACATGTTGTAAAGCCTTTTGTTTAGCTTATAGCATTTATCTTAAATTATGCTTTAATTTGTGTCATCTATTATTACTTTATTGTAAAGTAGTCCAATTTCAACATCATTATGTTGTTATAATAAATTTTAATCCTTTTGGTGCCTTGCTTGATCAATAACCTGTTAGTTAAACACTTTGAACTTTTGATTCCGTAGTGCAAGTATATACATGGAATATTAGATGGTTTTTGTAACTTAGTTTCAGAGAAATTGACATACATGCTGTAAAGTCTGTTGTTTAGCCTAAATGAAGCTTCGTCTTTTATGATAACTTTTTGTAAAGTTGTCCAAGTTCAACTTTATTATGTTGTGATAAATATTTTTTTATCCGTTTCTGGTCATGCTTGATTATTTTAGGTGCTCCGGATATCGAGGAACTTCGTACCGCCCATTTAGGTCTTTGTTTACTCTCGGGTATGCACGGGATTGGTTGACCTTTCAAAAACGTGTTGGAAGTTCGATTCCCTCTGTTTTTAAAACTTACATGCTTAATATTCCTGGTTGGAAATCCAAATTTATCTTTGTTCGTGAAAGTCTTTTTTCTGATCAACACCCGGGTCTTGTCACTTCTTTTAGGCATCGTCCCGGTACTCTTTCTTTCCCCTTTCCTAAGGAACCTTTCGATGTGTCCCTCCAATCTCGTTTGTCACGTTACCCTATTGAGTCTCGGACATACTCGGAGCCTGTCCTTTATTTGGTTGGGCTGGCTTGTTCTTGGGAGGGTTCTCCCTTGCATCCGGCTATCCTGATTGAAGGTCAGGGTATGCATCGTTTTCGTGTTCTTATTTCTTTACTTTATTTTATTTTTATTGTTTTATTAACTGACATTTTGTAACACCTCCAAAATGGGTCGCAGCGGAATAATGTTCGAGAGCGTTACTTCATAATACAATAGCACAAGATATAAGAGAACGACCTCTAAATGAGTCGTTTAAAAAGTAATCTCGTTGATTTAATTGAAAAATAACATTTGTCCCAAGGTTTGCATCATAATGAAAGTCTGGAAATAATACAACGAGATTTGATATTTTGAATGTATGTAGAAATTCATTAATGTAATCTTGAAAAGTTTAGACTCCAATGCACATCAGTTACTTTAAGCATCTTATTCACCTGAGAAATACATGCTTAAAAGTGTCAACATAAAGTTGGTGAGTTCATATGTTTATGTAAGTATAAATGTAGGATCAAAAGAGTATATTGTCTACTCACCACAGTATCATGTAAAATGTTTAGTGACTACTGCTTCACCACGATATCATGAAAAAGTATCTAACAATTAGTGACGTTCAATAAAAGTAGTGTGGACCACAAGATTTCAAGATGTGCGACTATTGTAACACATACAATATCACAAAATATAATTACGACTGCACTAAACTCATGACACTGACGTTGCGACTTGTATGTGTGCAATTGAATGCCCCGTGTAGATGTCAACCCGTAACATCTAAATCCGACATGGTATACGTCCGTTAGTTCGGTCCGCCGAAACTAGTGAGAGCTACTCACCCGAATGGGATGTCAATCCCAAATAGATCTATTTATAACACGCGCTTACACAAAGTAATTAACAGTTCATGATAATGGGCATAGTGGGTTATCGCTACTTAGGCACGCTACGTAATTATTGTAAAAATTGGAAAGTATTGTACTTGTGTCCTTTTGTAAAATAAGCAATGTATCTCGCCATGAGATTTGTAAATGAGTATGAAAACGAGTATGTAAATGAGTTTAGAATCAATCATGTAATCGAGTTTGTAAACAAGTATGTAAACGAGTTTGTAAATATGCTATGAAAACAACTATGTAAACGAGTTTGTAAATGCGCATGTATTCTCCCCAAAAAGAGTTTAAAAAATAAAATAGGGGTCATGAAACTCACCTCAAGTGAAAGTAGCGAATATAGTAACAATCAACAAAGTATGACGTCACAAATGATCCGAAATGCAACCTAATTAATTATAGGTCATATAAGTATGATGTATTTTAAATAAATACATCAATGTATTTTATATAGTTATATCACCACCGAATAGTTTTTGTTTAGTTTATAAGTCGAAACAATGTTTATGTTACGTTCGTCATTTAATGTCTATGTATATGTACTTGTAAAATATTACCTTTGTCCGATAATAATTATTATCGATAACGTTTGATTTAATATTTTTATTACTTTTGTAACGACACTTTATATATAGTTTAATTGGTTTATGAAATAATATTTATAAAGTTTAAAACATGTATAAATATTATATAAGTAATACTATATTACTCCCTTCGTTCTAAAATTATTGTTCCCCGACAAAAGAACACATATTTTAAGAAAAGTGCATTTATTACTGTTTTCTCTTTCTTAATTTTTGACAGAATGACAGTTTTACCCTTACCTAATTATTTAAATATTTCTTTCAAGTTTGTAATTATAATTTCAAACAAGGGTAATATAGTAAACTTGATCAAACTTTCATATCTATTTTTAGTAATGGACAATTAAATTGGGACATCCCAAAAAGGAAACGTGGACAATAAAAATAGGACGGGGGAGTATTTCTGAAGGTTTTTATAGTCCAAACGGACTCGAAAACACTCGTAAACACTATTTTTATTTTCCAACAGCAAACACATTTTTATAAAAGTGTGCATGAAATTTTATATAAAAGTTATCTAGTTTCTATGAAGATTTACTCACTTTTAATACACTTTTAGACCTCGAAAGCCCTTAAAACCCCTTTTTAAAATCTGATCAGTAGCTTATTTTTGTAAAAGCTGTCAAAATAGTTTTTGTGTCGGTAATCTTTAAAAATTCATATCTTCGTTTTACATCCATTTTTGGAGTTCTTTATATGTACAAAATCGTCTTAAGACGTACTATCGTATTATAAATGTTTGATCTTGCCTAGAAATTCGTGTCAAAACAGTTTTATATTTATATAGATATATGTTTTACTTTGTGATTTTTACCATGTTTTTATTACTACAAGTCCACTACTTTTTCTCATTACAACATCATTTATATAACTAAAGTATACTAATTTATATCCATCCATCTATATTATAAAAAAATGTCAAGAACAATTATTTATTTATAAAACTATATAAACAAATTTATAAACAATTAATTTAACTAGTTAAATAAATTAACCAACACATGTAGGATATCAAATTAAATATTTTCTTGCCTTCTAACATGTTTGTAACACATTTTTACCATGTTTATGTATTTACTTGTTTATATAAAGTCTTCATGTTCCTGCAAAACTTTATAAAATATAAAATAAGTGATGATTTAACTAAATAATCAAGATGTATATAAACATGTAACTGAAAGTGTAGAGATTGTGTATGGATCTTGAATGAATGAGAAAGATGAGATGAACACAACTAAACCCTAACTCAAACCCTTATGTTTGATTCTAGCCTAAACCCACTTGTATGTTCTTGTAATCTTGCTTTAAAAATCTTACCAAAATGTTTCTTGTTTTCTTGTTTATAACCGGCTACAAAGAGGAAGAAAAGAGAGATTTTTGGTATTATTACTTTCTGAATGAAATGTTACAAGTGTAGGTGCTTATAAGGAAAAAGGTGGCATGGCTTAAGTGTTATAATATGTAGTAGTATGACAAGGTAGGAAAAGATAGCACATGCATGCTCAAGCATGCATGTTGCCGTGTTTTTGGAGTCAAAAGGGGACAAAGAGTGAGCTTTGGTGGCTTGTATACATGAGGTAAATGTTAAGGTTTATCTCTTGGTTAAAGGTTATAATAGATTAAGTAAAAATAAAAGGTTAGTGGTGATTTTGTATTATTTCTTATCATCTCATCAAAGTGGACGGTTTCTAGTGTATACTGGGTAGAAATTTTGTAAATTTTTTGTATTGGGTATAAGTGTGGGTATTTTTTTAAGTATAGAAAGGTGATGGTGGTTCCATGCATGCATACATGCAATATATTGTGAAACGTAAACGTTTTACGTAACGTATAAAATAAAATGTGAAAAGTTATAAATTTCGTAATAATTATATAACCCTTGTTTGACGTAAAATTATATTTGTGTGATGTCGGTTTACATTGTTTGTTGATTTTTAGTTTACGCGATTTAACCAAACGGGTAAAATTAAAAGTGAACGCGTAAAAGTTAAAATAAATAATTGAGAGTTTATTGACGTAAAATGATGTGAAAATGTGGATTGTCACAGTCTCCCCGTGTTAAAAGAATTTTGTCACGAAATTCAGTTTGTGTTGTCTTCCGAAGTGGTGTTGATGAAGAGGTGTGGGTACTTATTGTAGAATACTTATCTTAATCCTACAAAAACGTGGTAACCAAATTTCGTCTTCTTAAAATAGAGAGTATCATTGATACAGGTTTTAATTCCTTGATGACGGTTAAACTTGTCGGCGGATTTCCCTAGGGTGACTAACGATGCCTCTCGACTTTCTGACATAGGATTTGGCGTAAAATGATGTCGACTTTATTGGTCCCTTGGCTGGCTCTGAGGAGGGTGAGGATGCTGACCCTTTCTTGCCATGTTATTTCTTTTATCCCTCTTATCTTACTGTGTTCGCCTTTGCTATGGTTTTTACTTATCTTGACTCTTTGCTAGGTGACGACGAGGCTCATAAATCTCATGACATCCTTAGCGGGCTTTGTCATGCGAAGGCCTAGAGACGGTTGGATGGACTTTCCTTGAATGAATTGGCCAATTTCCACGATGTTTCTGCTTTGAAATTCAAGGTTTCTAGCACCATGTTGAATAGGGATGCTCGTTCTTTATTCGCAGATATTTTGAGGCATCGTAGCGAAGTTTTTTTTACCTTAAAAGCCAGCGATTCGAGTCTGCTGCTACTATCGCCAGGCGGGAAGCTAAACTGTTAGGTGTTGAAGATAAGTCATCGATTGGTGAAGTTGCCCTTGTTCGTGACTTAAAAGCTAAAAATGAGAAACTAGCGAGGGATATTGCGGATCTTCGAAAGTTGTCTCATCTGGTTGAGTCTTCTAAGAAGATTCTTGAAAGTGACACAGAGTCCCTTCATGGTAGGTGTCATCAGTTTGAAGATAAGGAGGCTATCATGCTTGTTATTGAGGCCAGTCTGAAGACTGAACTGTAAGTTCTTAAAGAAAAGATTAACTTGGCTAATAAATATCACTCTCTGATGGTTACCGACCTGCTTCCTCATGTTGTTAAAAAGCTCATTTCAACTGATTCTTTTAGTGCTCTGTTGGCCAACTTACAAAAGAAGGCTATGCTTGTTAGCAGGGCGCAGGCTTTGGAGGAGGTGGTTGGTATGGGTGTAAGCTTATAGTTGAAGGGTGTAAAGGATTATGACTCGGATGCCATGGAGGTTTATGATAAAGCCATTGATGATTTTTATCGTGATGAATTCCCCTACTTGGATCTTCTGGCTTATCATTCGGAGAGGAGTTTAGGCTTGCTCAAGTCTCTGGAGCCTCATTCCCTTCCTTTACGTAAATCCTCTGATGTGGGTCCCTCCTCAAGTCCCTTTACCTGATGTTCATGTGTTGTTCTTTATGCTTCGTTATGGTGCATGCGTGCCCATCTTCAAACAATTTTCTTTTTATTATCTGTTTGATTTTTTTGGAGGTATGCCTTTGGACATGGTTATACTTTATGTTCCTATATCTTAAGCTTACATGTAGCTTTGTGCCATGCTTGCTTATGGTCTTATTGGGGATTTGTTTGTCCCCCTTATTTTTCATTTGTTGTGCACATGCGAATTTGTTTACGTTTTTCTTCACCAAAAGGTCATATGGAGGGTAGCTAGTCCTCTTTTCCCTTTTGTTTTTAGACGCGCGTTTATTGCGTTTAACACTTAATGCGATTTATTTGCGATTGAGAGTGTTTTCCATTTCATAATTTGTAGGCGCGTAGCCGGTACAATTGCCATTTGTGAAGGTCTTTAATGGTAAACAGAAATGAAATTGATAAATAAATCTTGAGGGTTCGTAGCTCCCGGAGGCTATTGTAACATCCGAGAATTTTCGAAATTTTAAAAGACTATTTTAACCTTTGACTTTTCGAGTCTGACTTGACTTTTTGACTTTTGACGTTTTATTGTTTAATAAAAGCAATTACCGCGTGGCCGGTAAAATTTTCGGAACGTATTTAAATAATAAATCTTATTTATTATTACACACCGCGAGTACAAAGTTATTTTTTAACTTATTTGATTCGAAAACGAAAAAGATATATATTAATTCATAGTTGATTTATCAAAAACGAACCACTAAATTACGTTTTCACAACTCGGACTCTAAAGCAATTTGATGTAAAACGATATTTCGGACAACTTTTTAGTTTTGGCCGAGACACGAAAACAAACAGAAAATGGCTGAAATAACCTCGCAAAATTTTGAACACAACGCGTACCGGCCCATGAATAATCAAATTTATATTTAATTACCACTTTTTATTAAATAAAAATATTTAATAAATTAGTTAATATTTATCCAATAGCGTTTATTTAAAAACGCGAACGTTGAAATTAAAGTTTTATTTTTCGGACAAAGCTTACTCGCGACACTCAATGGTACCAAATAAATAATAATGATTTAAATATATTTTATAAAAATATTTATAAAATACATCAAGTAAATACTCATTTTCATAGGAAAAACAATTTGGAACGCAATGGCGCGAGTTTCGTAT
>BQNB010010289.1:0-76699 GCA_026074375.1 Tanacetum coccineum
GGTAATGAAAATAATACATTATGTCAACACAAGAATAAGTTGTAGTTAGGTAGTTAATTATTAAGAAAAATCATAAAAATAAAAAAAATAAAAGAAAAATCATAAAAAAATAAAAAATCTTTGAAAATGGGAATTCGGGTGTTTTATAACTTGTGATCTCTTAGCTCTCTCAACAAAAATCTTTGCTACTTTTCAAAGGTTTAGTTTGGGGAAGTTTTGAGATATTTGGTTATAAGGCATGTAATATTGCGTGAGGACACGCAATCGTTTAGTTTGGGGAATTTTGATAAGTGTAAAATACACATATCTGTTTATACCAAAAATGACCCTAAATGACCCAAAACAGACTAAAAATGGCAAAAATATACTTGTTTTTGTGTTTTGTGTGTGCAGGTACGGATAAGACAAATATCACAAGAAAACCGTCAAAAACGGGCAAACACGGACACGAGAACGGAAGAGTGCACAAAAGCCGGAAGCCTTCTATGAAAAAGTCAATATCAAAGAAAGTCAACCCTGGGTCAAACAAAGTCAACTCACTAAAGACAAAAAAACCCAAAATTACCATTTGAGTCCCTCAAGTTTCCTAGAATTACACAAATGGTCCCTTAAACCTTTAATGGGCCTTAAACCCTTAAAATACCTCACCCGGATCAAAAGCCCATAACATAGGCCCAATACCCTAGCCCACTTTCCTTTTCATAAACCACAGGGACCATTATTGCCAAGTTTGAAAATCATTTTATACTAGAACTTGTGATTAGCAAAGACAAGGACTAGTTTTGCCAATTACCCATAGTTTAAAAATCTTTACCCGTTTTCAGTTGAAGAAAAGGCGCCAAGCCTTGTTACTGTTCATCATCCCTTCCAAAGTTACCACACAGTCAAACAAAGGGGCTTTTCTTAATTAAGGGTCAAGGACGACAATTCAAGTGATCAATAGCAAGATGGCAGGGAGAAATATGTCAAATCATGAGCTCTTATTGGTACACTCAAGCTAGATGGCCACGTGGCTTGAAGAGAAAGCACAAGGAATGTGAAGTTTTGTACTTAATTCACTCAGAAAGAAAGCACAAAAGCATCACAACGGATTGCCACGCTGGCAATCCGTGTGAGCTCAATTGTGATCCAACGGCATAGAATCATGATCCAATCATTGGGAATAATCAAGGGTTGATGTTGACAGGAGCGTCTAACAGAAATCAAGGCCTAGAAGGTTCAGCTAGGTGCTATAAATAGCACACACTCTCACACACATTGTATCATTTTTTTTCCTTTTTAGCTAGATTAGCTTATAGCTTTTTAGTAGCTTATTGAAATTTCCTTTTAAAATCAGTTGTAATTTCCTTTTCAAGCTTAATGTAATCACTCCTTTTAGTTTAATAAAATTCAGTTTTTCCTTTAAAGCATTTGAATTAAGCTCTCAATTAGTTAATAGGTTGTTTGTGACTCATAAGCTCTCAATAAGCTCATTACAGCTCTCTTAGTCTCTAAGCTAAGATAGAGCTTTAACAAGTCTAAACCTACTCATAAACTTAAAATCAGCTAAAATTACCTTGTTATTTGGACTGATTAAGCTATGGAAGGGGATTCAGTTAAGGAAGGAATCCCATGGACTATTACTGGCTTATTTCTAAATAAGCCAGAGCTGTTGATTAAGCTCAATTGAGCCTTAGCTTCTGTTAAGCTGAAGCCATTTGTAAGTCTTCTTTAATATTCCTTTGTCATTTAAGTTTTAGTTTAAATAATTGCTTAATAGTGTAGATTGCTTATTTGCTTATTAGTTTCTTAGATTTTGTTTCTAGTTGCTTATTTGTGTCTTATAAGTGCTTATTAGTCATCATTTGAATCTGTCTTTAGCTTAGTTAATGTAGCTCTTATTATTTCATACTTGTCTTAAAAAATCACTAGAAAACCAAAAATATAGTAGCATTAGCATAGTGTAGATTTTAGATTTCTGGCTTATTCAGTTGTTTGATCATGTTTGTTAAGCTAGAAATAAGTTTTTAGTTATCTGGTATTAATGTTTAGTTAAGTGGAATTTAAAATTCTAATAGTTTTTATCTGTCATGGACCTAAGGATGTGTTTGGTTAGTGCTAATTGACTTCAAAAAGTCAAGTTGAATTAGTAAATTGCTTTGGACAGTTTGATTATCTTTTTGAATTAAGTTTTAGATAGATTTGCTAAGTTAGGTTAAAGCTTTAAATGATTTTGTTGGCATTATTGTCCTTGTCTCAGCACAGGGGAAAATTTATCTTTATTGTGATTGCTAAATTTGATTCCGGCTTTTAAGGTTTGATTTGTTTCAATTTTGGTGTTTAGGACATATTCATTTAGTGTGTCTAGTGCCAGAGTTAAGCACCCAAAATTGACAGCAATGCTTGTGCTTCTAGGACATTTCTTGCATCAGCAGTAGTAAACTAGTTTTATACTGCTGCCTTTTAGCCTATCTAAGCTAGAGTATATTGGATTTATAAGCTTTTATAGGTCATCTAGCTATATAGACTTTGATATAGATTAGTTATAGTCAAGATTAGTATTCCTTTTCTAGCTTTAAATACTAGCCTAAAATTTGATTTTCAAAAATTCATTAATTAGCCAAAAAGCCAAAAACAGTAGTTTTAGCTTAGTGTTTTAGATTTTTGATTTCCTAGCTTATAGTATAGGTTTTTATGATTGAGTCTTGTAGTTTAAGTACCATTAGTCAAGTTTTCAAAAGGGTGGCTTATGTCTCAGCTTATTGAGCTTTTTAGCTTAATTAAATTTTGAGTTTTTATTGCTTTTTCCTGAGTTTGCGAATTTAATCATTAGATTCAGTTAGCAATAGTTGTTAGTAGGGATTCTAGCTTGTTAGAATTAGTTAATAGACATCTTAAGGATTCCAAAACAATTTTTAGTTTGAAATTTGAGCTTTTTGCAAGCTGTTTAGTCAAAATAAGCAAAAGTGAGCTCAAAAGCTCACTTTCTGTAAGCAGGTTTTCAAAAGCTCCTAGAGAGCTTAATTTTGATTCTTAGCTTAAGTTGTTTTTATAAAAAGTGCTTAAAAAGTGTTCTCTTTCAGTTTTAATATTTGGTTTTCAAAAATAAAAAAATTAGCAAAAAGGGGTGTCTGCCAATCTCGAACCCACAACCTCTTGCACACAACACACAGGCCTTAACACTTTGCTTCAATAGCTCATCCATCATCTTTTCCTTTCATTAAATACTTGTACACGTTTTACCTTTCCTCTTTCAATAATAAGCCGTAGCCTTTAAAGCTTATTGTAGGACTTATTTGAGTTGCTTTTCTATTGTTCTTATTTTTCTTAGATTTCTGCTAGTGCCTTAGATTTTTCCTGAATTTTTCATATTTTTCCCTTTATTTTATTATTTTCTAGGAATTTCCGTAGGTTTTAATTTTAGAAAATTCAAAAAAAATAGAAAAAAGTTTCAGAAAATTACAAAAAAATAGTTTTTAGTTTTATAAAAATTAGCTTTAGTTTTACATTAAGAAAAATCATTTTCAACCTTTTTAGATTTTAATTTTCATTTTTGAGCTTTTATTTTTAATTTTAAAAATAGGATTTTTATTTTAAAAATAGTTTTCTGAGTTTTTATGTTATTTTAGACTTTTCTAAGTTTAAAAATCATTTTTCTAATTTTTCAGAACTTAATTTGCTATTTTTTAGGATTTAATTAGATTAAATTAGTTTTTAAATCATAATAAATTCAAAAATAATCAAAAAAATATTTTTATTTTTCTTAAAATTTTCTTTTGTCCTATTTTAGGTTTAGAATTTCATTTTGCATTTTTAGGGGTTAATCTTAGTATATTTACTTAATTGTCGCGTTTTATTTGTTTCTCGTTAATTGTTTAAGTGTTTAATTGCTTTTAATTGTTCATATTAATTGGAGCTTTAATTTAGTAGTCATAGATACTAAAAAAT
The DNA here is from genome assembly GCA_026074375.1 of Tanacetum coccineum. Lineage (NCBI taxonomy): Eukaryota > Viridiplantae > Streptophyta > Magnoliopsida > Asterales > Asteraceae > Tanacetum > Tanacetum coccineum. The sequence continues at coordinate 3,928 of BQNB010010289.1, forward strand.
ATCGTTTCTCTCATTCAAATCATAATCCAAATTAAAACGTGGTTTCAATTTCGCAAGTCGTTGGGGAAACGACCCGGGTGATCATTCTTCCCGGTTAAATATACGTATTATATATTATATATGTCTTTTAGAGTGAGCTTTTGTTAAGGGAGACTTTAGGAAAGTTCTTAATTGCTCTTTTGATATTGTTATATATTTTATTATGTGTTTAAAACTACCATCAAGTATATAAAAGAGTTTGTAACAAGCATGTATCCCCCTCGCGGGTTTATAAAATATTCAAATGATTGAAAATGCGAGGCTATGAATCTCACCTGATAGGTAGATGTAATTAAATATTCCAAAATTAAAGGTGACGACCTTATCACAATCTTAACAGGGAATGTTGATATAGCAAAATGATAATAAACAGCCACGTCACGCAACCTGAGTAAATATGTTGAGTCTTAGGAAGATTGTACTCTAGAACTTTGGTTTTAAGAGTTATGAGTTTGATTGAAGAGTTTGGAATTATTGTATCACCGTTCGGGCCATCATAATTCAGAAGTCATTCAGTAAACGTTTAAGGAGCTAGGGCACTTTAAATCGTAAACCCAACAACTCAGTCAGAACGTAATACCAAGATGAAACCTCTTAATATGAAGCTCCCTAGTATTGTGATACGATATAATCGGTTTTAAGTGTTTTGATCAATATCTGGAAATGTTAAGCACGAGAAGCGTTAATTAAAGTTATGTCTTGTAAGGTTTTAAACATGTTTTTATACTTTTTCAAAATGTTACATTTTAGACCCTTGAGTTTGAAAAGTGGCAAAATATACCCTTGGGGTTTGCACTTTTACGAGTTTGGTCCTTTAAGTTTAAAAGATATACAAAGTAAACCTTGTACTTTGGAAAGTGACATAATAGACCCCTATAGTTATAACTTTGATAAAATGACATTTTTAGTCCTTTTAGTTATAAGTTTCTGAAAGTTACGATATATACCCCTTGCATGGATAATATTTACAAAACATGTCCAAATTGCCATGCAAGCTTCTTTTAACATTTCAATAGACATTTATAAGTTATAATAAACTAAAATATGAAGATTTAACGCAACGCAAGTTTAAAATAACGATTCGTTAAGCTAGGAAGCAAAACGGGTCAAATTAGGGTTTCAAAACGTAAACGCGCGGGTTTTAAGTTCAAATTCCTTCATTAATCAATAAAGTGGTTATTTTAACATTAGTTAAGCATGCTAGGATAGATTATAACAATATTTAACCATTATAACATTTAGTTTTAAGAAAAACGCGAAATTAGGGTTTCGGGTGTACGGTTTTGGATCAAAATGGAAAATGAGCATGAATTGAGTTATGAAACTTTAACAAGAGTATATTTAGGATCATATGAACATTATAAGAGTGTAGAAGCAGAAGTAGAATATCTAGAACCTGAGTTTGAGCTTCAAGGAGCAAAAATGGTGGAAATGGGTCATTTCGGGTAGTATTTCCACTCGTACGCCTTGTATCTTGTTCCCGGGGCTTCAAATCTTCAAAGCTTCACTTCTTGATCTTCTTAGATGATCCTAGGATCATAAGGAGCAGAGAAAGGTTGCTCACTTGGGTTATAGAAGAGGAAGTTGGGTGCAAATTGGAATGAAGACATAAGGTCCCTATTTATACTAGTTTGAGACCAAGGAGGTTAAGTAACTCATAAGATCTGATGTGTGACACATAGGAGGCCTAGTGTAAGATGTGTTGAAGCTATAGAATGAGTTGTGAAGGCTAGGAAGCTAGTATGATGGTGTGGACACCATTGAAGGCTGCCGCGGCTGTTGTGGCTAAAAAGAGGGAGATGTGGCTTTGATTTTGGCCATGGAAAGGCTTAAGCAGGTGGGTAAGCTGCTTAGAAGAGTCTAGGGGCTGGTCATGGAGGTTCTTGCACATGGGTAAGGTTTTAAGTAGGTTATAATGGATCAAAACCAACCCGCGGGTCTGTTTTGGTATCTAGGGTTTGAACTCAAGTTTTTGGCCAATATTTTGTGGGCATTGATCAAGGAATGATTAAAACATGTCCTTAAGGGTTGTAATATGAAGTATTAACAAAAGTTAGCAAGTGGTTTGGGTTAAAACGGGTTAAAAATGAAGAAATGAGGTCGCGGGTTCCATTTGGTACGGTTTAGGGTTTTCTTGACTTTCTTTGCTTATAATTCATGTACATTGGACCAAGATTGATAGATTATTGATCCTAGGTAGTATATAATGGATTACTAATGAGATTTGATTAGTGGTTTAAGCTAAAATGGGTCGAAATGAAATAAACAAGCTGCGGGTTGGATTAGGGTTTATATTGGATTCGTTAGGGTTTTCTAGGCTTTGATTTCTTGCACATTGCCAAGTTAATGATGGATAATGAATTGTAAACTCATTTTATGAGTTTACAATGGCTCTTGATTACTTATTTGAGATTGAAATGGTTAAAAACAAGAAAACGGGTCGAATGATCATTTAGGGTTTCTCGGATTTGATTCTTGTATAAATGAAATGAGATTATGAAATAGTGATGGTATATGATTGTTATGGTTGTAAAATAAGTTATTACAACTTATTTGAGTGTTGGTTTGGGTTTATAATGGATAAAAATCGATAAACGGGCTAGGGTTTACTATTTAGCTCGGGTTAGGGTTTAGGGTTTTAAGAGTAAAAGTGTGTATGAAAGATTATGAATAGAATAATGTTTATGAATGGAATAATTAGGGTTTACATATTCTATATTGGGTGTACTAGCTTGTACAAAAGTGGTGATGAAGAAATTAGAATGAAAAACGGAGGTAAAATGGCTATTTTAGAGATCATGCTTAAGACTGTACATTGGGCTTTAGGAGACTTGTTACTTTGACTTGAGAGATTTTATATTTCAAAAGAGTTGGTTATTGCTTGTACATATTCTTTAGTAGCTTGTGCATTCACTTTAGATATTAATCTTTCATGATATTAGGGTTTAGAGGTATACGGTAACGGTTTAAAGCCCGTTTTGATATAATGTTGCAAATGGTACATTATAGGAATAATGTACTTTGTAAAAATGATATTATGATATTGACTTGATATATTATGATTATTGCTTGACATATATGAAGATAGGATTGCCATATGTAGGTTGCCTGAGCCCGTTAACTTTAGTTATGCAAGAAATGTTGTACATCGAGATATTGGCAAAGTAAGTAATGTAATAAAGCGAAAAATTTCCCTGAAAAAGGTGAGTTCATATATAATTAATAGATTGTACATCATCTAACTTAATAGATGGATATTTACATTTATGAAAATTGCGGGTTGTTATAACAAATGATGTGTGTTTTAGCGCACATCAAAATTCCCCCACACTAAGCCATTGTTGGTCCCACACACAATGTAAATAAAACACGCCCGGAAATAAATAATTAAATCCCCTTTTAAATTATGACCCCTCACAATCAAACAAGAACAGAAAAGGTCCATTAAGAAGGTTCAAAAATTATTTATTTTGAAAGCGCTCCCGTTTTAACCACTTATTTAATAAAAGATAAAAACTAGGATAAGAATTAAATAACATTATTTAAAAAGCTTTAAGAACGGGAGTTCGTCATCCTTGATTTTCACAATCCCCAAACTAAGCTTAAAACGAAATCACAGCCAAATATAAGATAAGATGCTAACACTACTCATAAATGCTAATTGTGTAAGTATAAACTTAACTTTTCGCTCCTATTATTCCTAAATTCCTCTAAAGATTTTATTATTATTATTAGTGACAAATAAATTAAGTCCTTATTTATATAAAGTAAACCCGGTTTAGACCACAATTATTTTGAAATCCTTTCCTAAAGAGACGATATGATGAGAATAAGGTCCACATTAAGGTTCTAAATTGAATGATTTAGGGGTTATCCTTTTTTTCATCCGTAACAACTCAACTATGAGTCCAGAGACGGAGGCTTTATTTAGATAACCCCGGAGTTGAAATTTGGCTTTATACTTATTATTATTGCAACATTATTAAACCTCGGTCCTTTAGAAGGCTGCAACATCGGTGTGAGCGGCAGATGAGCTCAAACTATTTCTGACCTCGGTAATTTCCTCGACCTTTTAGAAGGCTGCAACATCGGTTGTGAGCCGGCAAGATGCAGCAAACTTTTATCAGTCTCAGATTATTACTATGTGCCTTATTTAGAAGACTGCAACATCGGTTGTGAGCCAGCAAGATGCAGTAAACTTTTTTCAGCCCACAGTTTTAATTTTTTTTTATTACCTCCACCTTATAAACGATTGTCACATCGTATTGCGAGCGGCCATGATCCGAAGTATTATTTCGGCTTCGATTTTATTACATAACCTTTATTATTATTAGCCAAATTTCAAGTCTTGTGGTCTTTTAACAACTGCCACATCGGTATGCGAGTCGACCATGGTCCAGAGTCTATTTCCCCACAACACTGACAAAACCTCGATGTGTATCTTAATTTCACCAGATGGAATCTCTACGAAATGATCTAAACTAAGAATCGTAAAAACCTAAAGTAACTTTATTTTAATCAACAAAAAAATTATATATCGATTATGTAGCTGGTGGGAGCAAAAAGCCAAACCAATTAATCTCTATGAAGCTCTAAGGTTAACCAATTAATCCACGGGCTTAGCATCAAACTTTTATTTAAACTCTAGCGTATTTCGTCTTTGTATAATTTTAAAGTTAAGAAACGCTAAGTCTCGAAAGCTAAGGGGAAAGCTAGAGTGTAAAACTCGGTCAAGTCAAAAATCTACCTAGTTCTACGGGCCTACTTATTTATATATTTTAATATTTTCATCATTTTTTTCATCATTTTTTTTCATATATATATATATATATATATATATATATATATATATATATATATATATATATATATATATATATATCATAATAAAAAATAAAAAATTTAAAATTTTGGTCAAAACGGGGTTGCGTGGGAACACATATAGGCACAGGTATGATCATATTTCGATAGAAATCCCCCCCCCCCCCACACTTAGAATGGAACATTGGCCTCAATGTTCAAAAATGTCGAGTTTTACCCCCCACACTTAGGAACGAAAAAGGCAAATGCTAGTAATTCCAAGTGTGAAAGGGGAAACAATATATATATACATGATCAGGATTGAGGATTCCAGAATAAACAAAAGATCGAAGACCGGATGATTGGATGATTGGAGGATTGAAAACAAGCACGGGTCTTCATGATCTTGAGGAATCATGCAAGCAAAAAACAATACCACAAACCAAAGAAAGAAGCACGCCCCCACACTTGGGCTATAAAATCACACACTTATTTATTAAGAAAATAGAAAGAAATAAAAGACACGAGTTGTCTCCCGAGAAGCGCTTGTTTTTGTGCAAGTCTCTAGCTTGACTCTCCCCGAATTCCTTTGTCCTTGGGGCAGAAACAGAAGAATAGAAAAATCACTATCGGATTTTCATATGCCACTGGCTTAAGAGAAGAAAAATGAAAAGTGGAAATGACGGGGTCAAAAATAGTATCCTCACTCCCGGAGGAGAGAAGAAATGAAGAAGTCACTGGATAGGTGAAGAAGGGTAGAAAAACTCGAACGACACATGTGAAGTCAAGATCATGGTGATCCTCAAAGGGGAAAGTCACATGTGTCGGAGAAGGAATGTCCGGAAGGGGAGTGGGATCATCATGAAGCAATCTTTCTAGAAAAAGATTATCCCCTTCGGAGTCCGAGTAGTCACTATCAATACCCGAGGGTATTGATTCATCGGAAGCAAGAAACCAAATCGATCTCCTCCATAAAAGGGTCACTATCCTCAACGGGGATATGAGATAGAGGGAAAGACTCGGTAGAATTAAGCTCTTCCGGAGGGCGAGGAGATGAATTATCATAGAGCAACCTCTTAACTAGATGAATATCACCCTCCGGATCAAGGTTGTCTTCATTATTCCGTGGAATTAAATCCTGATATGAGCGAGTTTACCGGAGAACTGCTCGAGAAGAGAATCAATCTTAGGAGAAGAAATGATCGAAGCATCAATCTTATCAGAAATGATTTCTTCATCAAAAAGAGGGTTCGAATAAATTTCCTTCGGAACGTCCTCATCAGAAAATGACTCGTCGTCACTAGAGGAAAAATCGTTGTCAGAATCAAAGAGAGGATTCGAGAAAGTCGTAAAAGTCGGAGAAGATTCATCATCAACGGGCACATCACACTCACTTTTATTATTGGAAGTAACCTCGGACTCTCTTGGAATTAGGACAAGGTTCTCAACACTAGACTTTATTACTTCGTCCGATTCCGTTGCCGGAATAGTGTCAAGATGCTCATCCCCCATACTTAGAGAGTTATCGGGTTCCTCGGTTGGTAAATCGGGTGTGATTGCAATAGTATACTCCTCGTCATCATCTAAGTAGAAGGCAGGACGACTCCAACTCGGACTATTAATAAACTCTGCCAGCTCCTCACTTATATTTTGCACATCTTCAAGAAGTTTGTTAAGCAATTCTTGTACCTCCTCGGATTGAGCATGCTTAATTTCAAGAAATTTGTCCCAAGCTTGCATTAAAACCTTCGGCGTTTCTCTAAAAGATATACGATTAAATTTCTTTAAAAAGGTTTCTATAGAAATCATTAAGTCTTCTTTAGCTTGCAAAATTTCCACACTTGTTTCTTGAAGAGGTTGATGAATGACGGGAAACTGCGGGGGTTGAGATTGGTCAAAACCAAAAGAATTAGAATTATAGAAATTTTGGTTCATTGGTTGACAGTGAAAACTTTCATGAGGACCCCCACAGTTATCACAATAAAGAAATTGTTGAGAAAAACTGGGTGAATTTTGTGGATAATAAATTATCCACTTTTAAAAAAACACAAAAAAAGGGGGGGGGGTTTTGATTGTAGCACGGTTCCTGCTCATAGACAAGCGGTACCCGTGGTGGACAATCAAACCCATAGTGAGAATCGTTCCCACATAACTCACACGAGTATGTCTCGTACTGGGGCTGTGGAGGTTGGTTGAAGAAGTTTGGTGTTTCATTATAAGGCATAAGATTGGGTTATGGCCAAACTCATTCCGGATCCTACACTGCTCCACTCGGACAGTTTCACATTAAAGCCTCCACACCACGAGCAACCAAAATGGTTATACGAAGACATGTCGTAAAATTAAACGGATAAGAGGATAAAGAAGATAAGAATTAAATGAAGTAAGAGGATAAAGGAGAATATTTTTTTTGAAAATTTTTATAAAGATAATAAAAATAAAAAAAATATTTTTGGTATTTTTAATATTTATAAAAGAAAAGGAAAAAATAAAAATAAGAAGAAAAATATTTTTGGATTTTTATATTTTTTATAAGAACGAAAATAAACTTTTCGAAGAAAGGATCTTCAAGACTCGAACACAAACAATCCCGTAAAAATCGCTACACCTCTCCCCGGCAACGACGCCATTTTGATTTTTGTCGTTTTACAACGCTTTTATCAAATAAACCCTCGAATATATAATATATATTTATAAAATACATATACGTATACGCAAGCAAAGTATCATACAAATTATTCTTAGGAAAGAATAAAAAGTAATCAACACGGGTATCGTTTTCCTCGGCGAGAGGCGAATAGAAATCTACGTTCAAGTTGTAAATCGAGCTTGATTGTCATTCAAGTTTTTGGTTTTGGTTTTAAACTATTTTTAAACTACAAAATATTAAACTAATAGTAATTCTAAGATTGAAAACTACAAGGGTATACTAGAAAGTGATCTAAAAGCTATAAATGGACAACTACGCTAAGCTAAGTGACGTGGAAACGTTCAGCAGTGCGGGCTTAGGGTTAACGAATTAAAATCCTTAGAAAACAAGTTTTGAGAAATTAAATGACAAGTAAAGTAAAAATGTTTTTTTTAAATAAATGACAAGTATTTAAATTGCATTAAAAGTAAATGACGGTATGTAAAAATTGGAAAAATTCTATGGTACTATTTATTTTTTACTCCTTTTACACCGTCCACTTCAATCAAATCACTAATCACTTAGCAAACTCAAGTTATTTACTCACTACTCATAACGAAATTCAATTTAACAAACATCTGCATTCTAATGACAAAATATAATTACACTAAGCATGGAAAAATCAAATACGCAATTATTTTAAAAAAATAAATCTACATTAATTAATTGAAAAAAGGATAGAGAATGGAACCAATTCGAAGACCCGCAATTAAACGAATACCACCTGGTTTATTTAGCTAAAACAGATAATCAAATTCGATCTAGCTACATAAACCCCTTAAGCTCTGGCCTCATGAGATGAACAGGTACTCAAACCGATAACACAAAAATTCAAACAACTGTTAACTTAGACAAACATCCATCACAAAGTTACACAATTTAGCTTTCCTGCTATACTAGATCCAAGTGGCCCAAACAATTCCATTTACAAGTCTACAATCTATTTTTACAAACCAAATGCATCCTACATTATAAGATCATGGCCCAAAGAAAATTCTATAAACCAAACGAAACCCACATGCAAGTAGCCTGGCTCAAACGTGGTCCAATCTAATCACAGGCCTAATTAAAAAAAATGAAGAATACGAGATAAGCGAGTTATGTACTATAATAAGGTAACAACCTTATATTTATAATCTGAGACTTATTCGATAAGCTATTCCGTAAGTCTTAAATCACACGAAGAAAAATTTATGAGCACGAGATTCAACAATTTTAAAATCGAATAAGCTTTAATAAATCTAAACGACACATAATATCTAATAAGCACTTAGGATTAAGCAAACTAAACGATTCGTATAACCAATAAGCTACTTTAGAGAAGCATAAGCTACGAACAAAGGAAACTACTAAATAAGCACTTATCTAACCAAATAAGCTCTCGATACTAAAAAGTGTCAAAGACTTATTTTAAAAATAAGTCGAGTATAAAAAACTCGATGCACTTTTTCATAAGATCGAATCGAGCTAGAAGAAGAACGAAGGATAAAGCAAAAAGTTTAGATCTAGAATAAGCTAACTCAAACTAGATCTAATATGAATAAGCAAAAGAAATATAAGCCTTAATTAAATCGAAATAGGCTGAAACAAGCTTATACGAGTTGAGATCAGAAGCTAAGGGACCAAGAACTAGCTTATTTGATAATAATCTGATTTCGTCGTATAAGCTTAAAGCTTATACAACGAAGAAAAGAAAGTGGAAAAGAGATGGAATAAGCCAAAGCTTATTCAAGTATATAAGCCTAAACCAAAACGAATAAGCTATTTCGGAGCTTATTCAGAACATGAAATGAGCTATGCTAAAAGAGTAAAAGACTAAGAGAATAAGCCAAAACAAATAAGACAAGAAATAAGCTACACCAACAATCATTTAACCAAACTCCATATTTTATTAATAATCCGAAAAGTAGTTCAATAAGCTGATACAAATAAGCTGAGAATAATAAGCACAAAGGCTTTTACAGAAATAAGCTATTCTGAAATAAAACGAAAATTAAACTAATACTAACTCTACTATTTTGAAAATGTAAAAAGAAAAAAAAATGAAAAGAAGGAATGATCATCTCGAATGCACCTCCTCTCTTTAAATAGCAGCCATCCCTTCTCATGATTCGATCCTTCGAGACATGTACCTAGGATGCCAGCTAATGAAAATCCCATAATATCCTTTGTATGTAAGTCCGGATCTACCTTTAGAAGATAATTAAATTCGTTGAATGCTAAACAGATAGGTGTCTTGTAGTCAAATATATTAGTATCGATTCTAAAGACTTCAGCAATTTCATCTTCATTATCAGAAAATTCTTCATCAGTCAGCTCAACCTCATCATCTCCTCTGATCCAATAAATCCATAATGCTTTCATAGTATAATGATCTATTGTTTTGTAGTTGAAAAACTTAGATCCCAACCATTCAGTAAATGCAATATCAGACGGATCAAATCCCATATCATCAACTTTATGCTCCGAATCATCATCTACTCTTAAGTCACATGAGATGTTAGCAATTTCAACTTTGTGAATAAATCGTCATCCATTTTGCTTCATTGACTGACTTTACAGTTGAAAACTTTAAGTGGTGAATCGCAAGCGAGCGAATCATCTTCGACCTTAATTTTCTTGAACTCTCCTTTGATAATCTTTGTCATTCTTACTGAAAAATACCCAGAAAATTATCAGTAGAACCAGCGGGAGAAAGGTATTAAAAAAAAATTGGCTTAAAAATTCCAAGAATTTTATCAAATGATCAATACGCCGTATCCAACGGAAGTGGATACGTCGTATTAATCTGTTGGGATGAATACGTTGTATTAGACAGAGAACTGGATACGCCATATCCAGTGGAAGTGAATACGCCGTATTCAACTGTCGACCAGAACAGTGTATTCAAGAAAAACAATTAAATATGCAAACAATTAAACACTTAAATATATACAAACAAACAATTAAAGACAAATATACAGAATAGACAAGAATACACACTAATCTAAATTATACTAATCATAAGGGTTAGATCTAATCTAATGTTAAAAACCAAAATATCAAAATAAAAATCAAGATTAATTTTCACTCTCCGACAGCGGTTCCAAAAACTTGATGTGTCGTTGTGGGGTGTATATTTTATTGTTTCAAGTTTTAAATTTATATTTTGCCGACTCAACCAAAAACAACACTTTAACGGGCAGTGTACCCGATCGGTAGTAAATTCGTGGTAAGTAGGGTGTCTATCACTGAGATCAAGGTTAAATCTATCAATTTAATTAATATCTTGGTTATCTAATCTATGTTAATTCTATTCTAATCCTATGTTAAACCTATGTCAGTCTAAATCCTAAATCTAACAAGAAAAGGAGGTTTTCAGCCTGAGAGACTGGCACGGTTTGGTTGGTGACTATAATCAATTCAAGACACTGTTACCCACGCAAGCTAATAGACAAAAGATAAAAGAGCGGTCGAACCTTATATAAGAAAACTGTATTAACCATTATTAATCCGATTAGAACGTTGGTTTGTTTATTAAGTGCAATGATTTCTTCTCTCGAGGTGGCATATCATTCTTAAGACTTAGGCGTTACATCATCCTAAGACCTAGACACATTAATTCTGTCACAATTAAAGCATCCGCATAAAGCATCCTTATTTGCTGATTATAATCTATCTTAGGGATTAAAGCAATGGTGATCTTGTTAAACCCTAGCTCATAGAGACTTTACCCACTTACCGCTTAATGGCAATCTATACACTAGTAGTCCACTTGTCCAACTATCCAATGGAATCAGAACGTTATTTGTTGAATTATCTAGGTCACCTGCTAGTCAACACGATCAATAAACCATCGGCAATATCCAATTAACTAGTTAAGCCTGAAGCGTATCCTAGACATAGACTTAGAAGGACAATACTTGTGTAACTATTATTCTAGATGTATAAATTACTATATGGAGAGCTATCTCGGACTCTAGATCCGCTTGGTCCACTTTGCTAGATCCAGTTGAATGATAGGTCGCATACAAAAGCGCGTAAACAAGTATAAATTGATAAACATAAACAAGCACTCAATGATAAATCAAGAAATCGATATAAACAAATACCAAACATTCAAATCTTCATAATAATGGCTAATACCCAAAGGTATTAGCCTTCAAACGTCATAATAAATACAAGAGTAATAATTTAGCCAATGTAAACTAACCGAGTTAACGAATGATACCAAAAACTAAACGATTACAAAAGTATATGGAATTACACGATGTCTCCTATGGAATTGAATACGTTGCTCGACCTCTTCTGCTCTTTTTCTCCTCTGAAAATCGACTTTTGTGGTTTAGGTATCGAGAATATGATTTAGCACACTTAAAACTCATTTTTGAGTTTTCTATTTATAAGGTCTGGAAGTCGGTTAGATACGGCGTATCCATGTATTGGATACGGCGTATTGGGGATTTCTTAGAGTAGGGACCACGTTTGATATCTTCCAGAATATTATATTGATTCCATATCTTGAATACGACGTATTGAGTCCTCTGGATACGGCGTATTGATCTTCATTCCTTTTGTGGTCTTTGGTTAGTGTAGGCACGGATATGCCGTATCTTCCTTGATGGATACGGCGTATTAGCCTTCAGAACAGTAATCTTCAAAATATCTTCATTTAAGCTCCAGAATGCGCACCTTTTGCTAAGTTTCACCAATTACTCCATAATTGTTGCAATTCTCAAATATAAACGATTAAGTAACAATTATTTGCAATAACTATACAAAATGGGTTAATATCGTGGGATAAATGATGCTATAAAATAGACGTTATTTGATGTCATCACTTTAAGATAATATTTAAACTCTTGGCTTATGTGTTCGCCACCTCGATCTAATCAAAGAGCCTTGATTGTCTTCCCGAGTTGATTTTCCACTTCATTCTTAAACACTTTGCAATAACTATACAAAATAGGTTAATATCGTGGCATAAATGATGCTATAAAATAAACGTTATTTGATGTCCATCATTCTTGAAGTGGTGAGAAGATTGACTTGAAATCTAAGTAATTGTAAGTGCATAAAGCAAGGTGTGTAAGTGTAAGAAAGCTCAGGATGCTGAACATCAGGTCCTCAAGAGAGAGCATTCTTAAAAAGTCAAGAGACTGATGGAGATCAACAACAAAAGAGCTGAGTAGTACACGTGGAATATCACATCAGAATCAAAGACAGTGGCCTATTCACTACTTGGTCAGAATAATTCATCACAACCAAAACACAGCAATACTCAGCTGTCTTCATACACAATTGACAAGAGAAACTTTTTGTTCTATAACCCATTCAAGTTATCTGATTTTGGAGGGTCATATAAATTAATGAATGGGTCCAATATTCACAGAAGGAAAAAGAACACAATTCTCAAAGACCTAATGATATCCTTGGAAAAGAGGCATGAAAGACCAAAGAAGATACCTGAAGAGCTTGGAATTCAGTCAGCTCTTCCTGCTCCTATCCCTGAACAAGCTTTATCCCAATCCTCAGGAAGAAAGAGGAAGCACATGGAATTGGAACCTGAAATCAAAGTGCATGGGTTAGAGTGTGATCGAAGTCTCCCTGAAGGTGTCCCCTTTGTGAACAACATGGTAATTAAAGAACCTGAGTATGGGATATTCTTCACTGATGTGTTTGGTGATCAAGCCTTCTTAAGATGGAATGACATTCACAAGGTTGGAGTAGATTCTCTGGTATCATATTTAGTGATGGCCTCAATAATCAAGACCTTTGAGAATGCCAGATTCGGCCTGAAGCTGAAGAAGTTGATTGCTGTGTACCATTGACCATGTGATGATTCAATCTAAGAGAGTGAAGTTGGAAGTCGTTGGGTGCAAGTTAGATTAAGTATTTATGTTGTATTTTGATTATCTTTTATAATAGATAATAGGTCCTTGTAATGTTTAATGAAGTACTTTTGGAAAACTCAGTATCCCTTATAAGCTTTCTAGAATTCAGTGTGAGGAAGATGCTGTTGTTACACACTCTCACTAAAAAACACTTTGGCTATAATCTTATATTCCAGATAGGAGAGATGTTAGGAACTTTCCAGGCCTAATGATCTTTCACTTAGGATTTAAATATAGAATATCCTAAGTGTTAATAACCTTTAACATTTCAAGGTCACTAAGTGAACAATCACTCATTGAGTTGCCTTTAAGATGCTCAGCCTGAGTATACAAGAAAGACTCTAGCATTCAGTGAGGCGGTTCTCAGTGAATGAAGCCTGAGCCAAAGAAGTAGGTGTGGGTTTAGTGAGTTGTGGCAAAAGCATTCACTAAACTTTCTTTGATCTCCAACAACTTTAGAAGACCCTGAAGACAAAATACTTAATATGAATTAGGCGGGGGGTTAGGTTTAAAACAGATAAGTCTAAGCTCTTATCTGCTTGAGTTCACTACTATCCTGATTTAGGGTATGAAGCTATGGTCAATGTCAGCTCTGACCTTAAAAAGTGTGTTTGTCCCTTTACTAGATTAGAATTGTAATAGAGTACTGGTATACATATTTTTAGCCTATCAGCATTGGGACCAACACTCTCTATCTCATATGTGGGTTTATTATTAACCTATTACCTATGTAGATATAAATAGCATACCTCTTGATAATGGTGTAGGTCAATGTTTGTTGCATTCAAAGTCGTATCTTTTCACAAAACTACTACTCCTCTAAATCTACTAAGTCCTTGAGTGAGCTCGGTGGTTTGCATAGTAGTTGCTTTGCATAACTCTTTAGGTTTATGCAACAGTTGTTATGTGAGGAGATCACACCACTCCATTATCATTGTCATTTCATTTCCACATTGTTAGTTCCGCATGCTATTGTGGTTAAAATTTCTTAATTAAATCGAGGTAGTTTAAACGTTTGAAAAGTTTTTTTTGTGTCTTTTACTTATTGTTAATATTTACTTACAAAAAACCTTTTCAAAGAACCTAATATGTTACTTTACTTTCATGACATGGGTTAGTGAAGCTTAACTTTATAGTTAATATTCACCAACTAAGAGGGAACAACAACTTGTAATAGGATAGATTCACATGTTTCTTGCTAATGAGGTTAATAATTTATAAATGGGTTTTTTTTTACAACCCATTTTCATATAAAAACGTGTGTACATCTCACCAACTATTTTTTTTATGTTGACTTGTTTTATCCATGGCTTTTTAGGTGTTCGTTTGTAGTTTTTTTAAAGGCATTGCATTATGGAGTCTCACCGTGTCATTTCTTTTATATTTTTTTAATTCATGACGAAGCTTTGTGAACTTGGATTTATGTTTTATAGGATGATGGTCGTTTTAGGACAAATATTGTAATAATGTATTTTTTATATTCAATTAATGTATGGTGTTGTGCTATTACCATGTGCTTATGCCTTGTGATATTACACTCCGTGTTTCTACTTTCGTGGGGTGTTACATATTTAGTATCATAGTTTTGGTTATAGTGAATGTCGGTTTTTTAAAACTAAAAACCCCAACTATAACTAAAAAGTACTTTTACAAAACACCGAACATGATAGGAGTTGACTAGTCCGGACATTGCATCATTTGACCTTAATTAGACGAAACTTGATCAACTTTGTCTAATTCAGGTAGAATCATGAAATGTCGAGAGTAGTTACCAAGTATCGTGTTTGGTGGAGTCATAGGCATAAGATCACCTGAAGTTGCATTGGTCGTGTGCATTCATATTTCATGCATTCATGTGTGTTCTATAGTTCAATATGTCATTTCATATGTGATCTTCATCTTTGCCGATCTAAGACCTTATAGACTTAGAACGTCTTTTCGTCATAACGCGTTCACTATGTCACATCCCTCTCCTTCCGGTTAATTATATGATTCAGACGAAAAATCCTGAATGAATTTTAGGTATTCTGGGTTTTTTAGTCAGGACGTCGACAGTTCTAAGTTAGAGCTCGAGTGCGGAGCAGATGTTGAATTACGTACATGCTACGACATTTAAGGCGTTCATTTCTTCTCTATTTGATTCACGTCTACCAATATTTCTGTCATGTTTATGTCTTATTTCATCATACCATTAAACCAATCGTTCGACTGCGAAAGTGATCAGGAGTGCTCGATTAGTTCATAACTACTCGGTGGTTGATTGATTCATCCCAACAGTGTTGTTAGAGGAACATTTTAATTCGGTATTACCGTCTTATTTTTGGATGGGAGTTGTACTCTAGTTGGGTAGCCGTCGGTTGAAAAGGCCATTTATGGTGCATTTATAGCTCGCTTTTCATACCTTAAGTGTACATTTAACTCTGTCATACTGCGATCGTAATATGACTCAAAACTCGTTTTCTCCTACGTCAATCCTGACATTTAATAGGGTATATGACCGTACCTTGCGTATTGCACGCGGCTATTTTCTCATCCACTATGTAGATTGACATTATTTATACCGTGGGAATCCGTTACTTTTAACGTTTAGTTCTTAAAGACATTCGATGAGATGGATTACGTCATTAGTTGACCTAGGAGCAACTCGCCTAGGAGTGTTATCACTCTTTTGTTTGGTGTATGGACCGTCGGTTGGAAGGGGACTCTTTTGAGATTAAATGGATTGAATAGAATAATGAGAGAACCTTTTACTTGACTAATTTGGTTTTATTTTGTAACCATGACGACAAATTTTCGTCCTGGCGTTCGTGTTTCAGAGATGGTACTAATTTAGATGAGTCAAGCTCCTTTGTGACAAAAATATGTACAAGTGAAATGTTTTCTTAAATACCTTTTAAAAGCGTGACGCTTTAATAGTTTTCAAATGATTACATGGGTTGAGTATCAAAACCTATGCACTATAAGGTCCGTTTAACCACAAATATTATTGGATATTATTATTCAACCCACCTTTGGAAAAACGTTCTTAACATATAAATTCTTTTGTATCAGTCTATTATGCCCGCCTATTACGATTTTGAAAATTTAAAATCTTTATTATGCATTACTTAAACTATTTTATTGAAACTCTTTTATTACGATTTATACTAAAAAGCCAACTTTATTAAAGGTCACTAAGAAATACGAGCTTTTTACAAACACATCTTTTTGGCATAGTTATCATTATTGAAGATTTAAAACTTTGCACGCAAGGATTTTATTCTTACTCTACATAAACTTTTATGGCATCTCTTATTATGATAAATTTCAAAAAATATTACATATATACGTGCTCAAATTATACTTTGGTCAAGCATTTGCTCAAATAAATATCTTTGGATGATATTAAAACCATGTATCCAAGAAGAAACACGCGCAACCCAGGAACGAATCTTGGAAACCAATTACTGTACCTCTATGCTCTACGAACCTAGACGGAACGACGAGTGTTTCGTCAGTTAAGCACTTCCTTAAATTTAAGACATGGAATACATTGTGAACTCCATAGCTCCTGTGGTAGCTCTAGTCGGTAAGCTACTGGACCAACTCTACTTAGTGCCTTGAAAGGTCCAATGTATCTAAGGTTTAACTTGCCTTGCTTCCCAATACGTATCATACCCTCTTGACGTCCTATGTAACTTTGTCACAAGATCCATCGTGATCTTTTCCCATTTCTTAATAGCTTCAATCTTTGCAAGGTCGACATGAATTCCTTTTGCAGTGACCACGTGACCGAGAATTTGTAATTCTCGAAGCCAAAACTCACACTTGGATAATTTGGCGTATCATTTCTCGTCCTTGAGAAACCTTAAATGATATCTAAGTGTTGTACATGTTTCTTCCATACTTCGTGAGTAGATGGGAATATCATCAATGAATATTATCACGAATTTGTCTAAGTAGGGTCTACACGTCTTGTTCATGAGGTCCATAAATACATCCGGTGCATTAGTCAACCCAAAGGGCACGACTAGAAATTCGTAATGCCCGTATCGTGTCCTGTTCGATATCTCTTTAGGGTTATCTTTCTTCCTGACTCTTATTTGGTGAATATCATACAGTTAGGTCAATCTTCAAAAAGTTTAAGTTACTTCGCAGGGTTTTTTTTGTATAGAATAGGTAATCTATTAGAGGAGGAGAGTATTAGCACTTTTTGGTTAATTTGTTCACAACTCATGTTAATTGATACACATACGTCATCGATTCCGTCCTTTTTTTAAACGAAGAGTACTAAGTGAACCCCAACGGTGGGAACTCGGTTATATTCAATCCTTTGCGACTAGTTTCCACCTCCAGTACTGCCTCGTAATTGCCCCGGAAATACTTGCACATTCCGATGTTGCCAATTGATATGGTTGCCTTAGCTACCGGTTCTTGTCGCTCCCGAACACTTTGGTTCAGTTCGGAAATCGAATATCCTCGTCAGTGGAGAACATCCAGAAAAAAATCTTTTTAGAAGACCTCAGTATGATTCCTTTCTATTGGAATATTTTGGATATTCTTCACATTGCCTCCTTTGTCCATTATATGCGCCAAAAGCGTGACACGATCCTTCTTCAGGTAATTTCTCATTTTTTATGGACGACACTAACTTCAAGCCCTTTCCGGACCTATCTCCTTGTACCACTAGAATCATTCCGCCTTCTAAAGGTGTCTGAATAATTTTCGTGAAACTATAAATCAATTTCTGATCTGATCCCATGTCAACCATCCATCCTTACTTTTATGTTAAACGCTCTTCAGATTGAAATCAATTGTCGGACCTAAAAACTATGTTTATAACAAGTCGTCTCAGGAATCGTTTGAGTGTTAGCCAGATTTCCTTAGCAAACATACAAAAATACGGGGATATCACTTGTCTATTCGACTTGTCTTTCATTCTCTATTGCCACTATAGGAGTGGGGGGGCACATTTAATATCTAGCTTTTCTCTTTAATTTTTTGGTAAATCCTCGGTATTTTTAATAATGTGTTGTTATTATAATCATAATAAATAATAATATTAATAATAATAAATACTAATAAATAATTAATAACAATAAATAATGATAATTATAATGGTAATGAATTTAAAGTATAAAAATTTATGAATTAAAAGTTATTTCAAAAACTTTTCATCCAAACTTTCTATGTATTCTGGAATCTTTCTTCCGTTTATGTAATTGTAATTCTGAATTACAATTACATTGCAAACCAACAGAAAATGTAATTGAATTACAATGCTCTTTATCTGCGATGCAAACAGCATTCGTAATGTTAATTTGTAATTTAAACTACCATTCAGTTTCAATTGGGAATTTCAACAAAACCAAAAGCCCCATTATTGTATTCTATAAGGGAAAATCTCCGATAAAGAAGCGAGGTATGAATGCCACGGCCCGATCACCATTGATAAAAGCATTATTTTCGTTTATTAAAATTATTTGTACCCCGTTTTTTGACGTCGAGTATTCTGGATGTTACCCGTTTTAATGCCTCTTTTCGTCTTATCATATGGGTATGTTTGGTGAAACGTTGCAGGAAGTAGTAAGCAAGTAGCAGTACCGAGGTTGCTAGGAAGCAGTTAGCAAAGAGTAAGCTAGTGTAGCTTTTTGTTTTAATATAGTTTTTGGTTACGTAGTTGATAAGATGTTATTATATAGTGGAAATTTAAGATAAAATAACATATATACCTAATTAAAGAAAAATTATATATTTTATTATTGAAGTATAAATGTAATTTTATAACAAACTGCTTGGAGCAGTTCTGAAATGTTTTTTCAATAAGCATTTGAGATTGGAGCGGTTAAACAATATTCAAATGCTTGTTGAGGTATTGTCAAACAAGCTTTTCATCTAAAATGCTTACCGTTTGTCGCTTGTCGCTTCTAAACGCTCTAAAACGCTTGTTGCCAAATCACTGTATTATATTAAAGCTCTGTTTTAAAAATAAAATATGCATTTGACCAAATCTTCCAGATTGTATTCTCATATTCCCTTTATTAATTCGTTTGTTACTTTCTATAATTCTAACGAGTTGGAATTTAGCCGGCGCATTGCGGCAGGGCAACATGGTTTATGAAGCTTTAAAGTAAGACTATCATTTTTTAATATTTTTTTATAAGAATGTGTAGTGAATTTTAATTTTTTTTTTATACGATCAGTACGGACATTTAAAGGTATCTAATTGGGACTCGTTTTGGTCGTAATTTAAAAAGATTGTATTTTTCATTAAAAGTGCGCCATACGTTTGTCACATATTGATAAAGAAAACTTGTTGTATAAAAAATCGTAATTAGTGATAATCTGAGGGCCTTTGTTGTCATTTTTTTACAAATTTTTTATCGATACGAAACAATGTACTATTTTTTTAAATATTGATAATTAAGTAAAAAAATGTATATGCTCAACAAATAGTCATGCTGTATGACAGGGACGGATCTACGGCCATATGGGTGTTAGGAATTGACACAAAAAGAACAAAATTAAAATATGGTCAGTTGAATGTGTGTGTTGGATATTTTTATTTTTTTTTTCTCTTTTAAAAAAGTATATTAATCTTCAGCTTTTTTAATAAATAGTAATAACGTAATGAAACATATTAATATTGGGATCATTTTTATTTCGTTGGTTCAAATAGCATTTCTATCCGTATATTTTTTTATATAAAAATTGTTATGTAAAAAAGGTCGTTGAATAATAAAAACTTGATTGGGCTTTTTTTTATTTCTTATTTTTTTTTTTTTATTTTTTTTATGTATTAAGTCGTATTATACTGTTAAATGTTGAATAGGCCATTATTTTTGTAAAATTTTTTTACGTTGGGCAGGAGAGTTTTTGGGCTTTAATTTGGGCTAGTTTGGGCGATACAGTTTGGGCTTAGATTGGGTCCGGACACCTATAGCACTGTAGAAGCTACACTAAAACTTGATGCTCCAGCACTGTAAAAAGCTACAGTAAACTTGATGCTCCATAGTATATAGGTTAATAATATTGGCATGATGATAATCCTTTCAAGTCAAGCCAGGCTTCAACATGCTGATTTATCGAGCTTGTTGCTCGAGCTTGAAAGTCAATAACCTCCTCCAACCAACGCAATCAAAAGTTTTCAGTTAAAACTTTTTTAAATCGAGACGAGTTTCAAGTTTACAATGGTCGAAATTTTGTGCTCGATTACACCCCCTAAACACTCATTTTACATTAAAAATAAATTACATATTTGGAATTTATGTTATCATAAGTCCACTACTAATTTGTAAACCATGGCCTCTATCCACGAGACCGGCTATGTAGAAGAATATTGAAACTCTGGTTATAACAATAAGAAATTGAAAACACTAATGGCGCGTTTAGTTTCATAAAATATTACAAAATAAGAAAAATAAAGATTGCGTTTAAACTAAAAAATTTTTTATCAAATTCTTTACAAAACAGAAAACATGCATTCCTCAACTTAATAAGGGGCGTTAATATCAAATCTCTTATTTTGTTGTCTTGTAACTCTCAGTCTTTTTTTTAGGGCTTTGTAAAATAAATCGGTAACGAACACGGACTGGAAGGCTTGTTCGTGTACGTTTCATTTAAGTTTAAACCGGGGAAAAATATGATAACGAACTCGATAGCCTATAACGGATTGAAATTTTCGGTTAGTTCATTTTTCGGGCATTTTGAAATATGTTCGTTACATTTTTGTTGTTAATAGATAAACTTAAACGAAAAAAGGGGTAGACGAACTATTTTAACAAGAATAATGATTCCCAATTTTTTTTTAACATTTAATGTTTTGTAGCTCGTTTATTTAGGTTTGTCTGTTTTTTTTATATAGTTGTTTTTTTCATATTTTGTTGAGATTTGATTCATCACGATTCGTTTGTTTCTGTTTATTTTATCTTTTGGGATCGGTGTTGAATAGTAAGGATTTTTTCGGACGTTAGGACAGGTTAGTTTTTGTTAGTTAGTGGCTGTTGTTGCTTGTTTGGGCTTTTTTATTATATCGAACACAATTCTTGTTCATGTTCCAACCCTTACCAGTAATAAATAAACGGATCATCAATTTAACGAACAATTTTTACCGCTCACCGGTTCACGAAATTGATCATCGTAACGTTTAGTTAATTTACGGCCCCCTAGTCATAGAATGTTGTCTTTTTTTTCGTTTTATGAAAAATTAAAATCCATTTTTTTCTGTACAATATGCAATTTCAAAAACATACAATATAATATATTCCAACTGAACGCACCATTAAAGTTCCATATATTTGTAACTTTAGCTGACTTCACTCTTTGAATACACCTTAGGTGATTATATGGTCTGAAATCTTGGTTTGTGCCATATACTGAAATACAGTATATAAATTAAGTAGCTCACTAGTTTTTCATGTCGTCATATCTCATATGTGGTCTCTACATAAATGCATATTTTATTTTCAAAGTTGTTGAATGATTGTTGTTCATGATGAAATGTATTTGTTTGATTGGTTTTTTTTTTTTTTATAAATCCTAAGCACATTTAAAGTTGTCATTTTATATGATTTAATACTGAAGATATATTATTTTTTCACATTTTTTGCACTAATTTAAAAAGTGTGTAGGAATTATTTTTTTTATTTTTTTTGTTAACCCGGGTGTCCGACTTGACATTACAAGCCGACTATTCTCAGGCCGTTATCCTTTTAAAATAGTCGAAAGTCTAGGCAGGTGATCTCTAAGTGGCCAACAGGGATGGGATGAAAGATTGTTCGATCTTTATGAAGTAAATATAAGAATTCCGTCAAGCATCGAATTTGTAAAGAGTTTATAACGAAATGTACATAAATCGAGTTCGGCACTTGATATTGGTACTTATATATACGGATCATTTTTATATTGTATGCACTAATAAAAGTATCTTATCATTTTATGTTGTTTAACCAATACCTTTCTATAATAATGTTAAAGACAAGTAAACCAAATAAATTGTTTAACATCTAATTTTAAAGTGTAGCAACAAAAATAAACATGTTCCCATATTTAAAATACATGCTGAATGAATGAGAGAGCATATATTTTGAGCTGGGCCACTCAAAAGACAATTGGGCCACTCAGCGCCATTAATATTCGTAACAAAACAAAACTACCTTCTGACCGGACTAGGAGATTCTTTACTGAAGCATCCTATTAAAGTAAGCTATCAACCACACTACTAACACTCAAAGTTAGCTAATCTTATTTTAGGCAGAATAATTATGCGTAGTATCCATTTAGAAATTCTATTTCGAATTATCTAGTATTTGGCTGTTAAACTTTTTGATTTTAAAACCATTAGGCTTGTGTCCAATGATATCCTATATTGGTGTGAGAAGCTCCCTAACAAAAAAAGTTGTGGGTTAAAGTCATTCTTAGGACATATGTGATAAAAAATAATGTGAGATGGTTAAACTTGCCGTTCTAAAAAATAAAAAAAATAGGATGTGCTGTCTTTGGATGTACCAATATAAAGATCAGGTTAGTTTTTGTAATGATTAAGGGCTGTAGAGTTGTTTATATCTATCTGAATTGTTTATTGATAGCCTATAATCTGCCAAAAGGCACAAACCCTTCGCAAATTCATTCATATATAGTTCACGTTTCTTATTATAAAACCTTACATAAACAAGGATGCGCTGGGTAAACCCGCGGGTTGCATTAATTGTCTATTCGACCCGGTCCGACCCACAACTGACCCGACCGCTAATTTATTATCGTCCGGTTATACCCGTTGTTTATACCCATTGTTAATCTAAAAAAGATTGAGAGGAAGAAATGGGCTACGTGACTTCATTATCTTCATCGTCTCTCCCTCATCTCCATCTGTCCCAGTCACCCCTTTTTCCATAAATCTTTTCTTTAACCTCATCATAGAAGCACACACACAACTCCTTCCTCTGATACGTGTCTCTCAAATACTCTATCATTATCAAACTTCAATACAGTGTTTGAAAAGTTCAAATTTGAAGCAGCAAATAACAAAAGCAAATTTAATATTGTTGTTGGCTGATAATGATCCTTTTACTAATCACAGTGGGTGCCCTGGTAATCACTTTCTCATTATAATTTCTTTGTTAACTTTGTTTTCTTAGTTTATTGATTTTAATGTATGGTTAGTTATTTAATTTTATTCAGGTGAATTTTAATGTAAGATATGGTATGATTTTGTGAATTGGTTTGTAAATAAGACTAATTGCATATAAAATGAGCACTTGGACACTTGGTTATAGGTTTATGAAGTTGAAGTTTATCGAGTTTGAGAACAAAATGAGCTGGATAAATATAAGTTTTAGTAAATCTAAACAAGTACAAAAAGTTTGTGTAGTTAATACGGCTTATCTGCGTAAAAAATCACCAAGGTACCAACTTACTTTATGTGAGTTTCTTGAGTAAGAGGAAGTGGTATTAATTGTTAATGGATGCTCATATTTGAGTATTTGGTGATGGAATTTATCCTAACACTCAAAACTACGTTATATAAGCAATCCCAAACACCCTCTTAGCGCGTGTTTAGTTAAGGCGTTTGAAAACAGGTTATGCATTCAAAAATCTGGTAATCATTTTAAAACTAATAACTGATTATGATATGTATCAATTGCAGGCTACAGGTCTTCTGAAAATAGTTCAGACCAGTTAGCGATGGTTGTTGCGGTTCAAGCTGGAACCTTCAGGATAGGTGACACTGCCAGAATGAGGTTATCTCATTTTCTATTTGTAGTTGTTTGCTTTTTTGGTTTTTTACGCGCCAAGCTCTATGGTTTAACCAGTAGATGCAGTGTGCGGATTTGAAATGTTTGATGGTCGGTCAGATTTTAACGTTATAATCGAAATGTCAAATTTGGTGACCATGTCTGATGCTGTGAAAGCATATAATTTATTCAGGGATCTTATTTGCAGTTGTAGATATGTTTTCTGGAAAAAAGATTGGACCTTAGATTTAAAGAGCTATTCAGGTTATCTCTAGGTTTGCCTTTATATTGTCATCGTTATTCTTGCATCTTTAATTTAACATGAACCAAATAACGTACACGTGTCTATGATTGATCAATGTGAAGACAATCTTGCTGACGTATTTTATATCTTCTGTAGACGTAATCCAATGCTGGGTTTGCTGCTATTTTCAGGTCGAAAAAACAATGTGCGTTTGGATCAGGTCACTGCATACATAAGAAATAAAGTCAAGAAACTATCTTTGCATTTAATCTTTTTCATTTATATAAAAAAACATTTTTTATCAAAATTAAATTTAATTAGACTCTACGCATCATGCCTTATCGCGCCCGTTTTCACTTCTCATCTCACGTCAGGCCTTAAGCCTCTGCCTTGACATATTGCGTAGTGTGGAGGTCACGACTCGCGCCTTTGCGAGGCCTTAGCGGCACCATGGCGTGCCTTTTAAAACCCTGGTTATAATGCACTTGACCCAACCTACGAAGTAAACGAAACTTAATGGTTGTCTTATGAATATTTTAAGTTGATACGCGACGTTTGTTTGTATGTCAAACCTCTAGGTAAGGGCACTATTCTAAAATCTCGCCCACGGCATCCAAAATCTCATGACCGGCCCTGGCCGCTCGAACTGCGAGGGAGTATTAGATAGATTAGGCCCAAGCCCGACTTGTGGGTTTGATCCATTAGGGTTAGGGTTATGCATTGTACTTTATAAACAGTGATCAATAATGAAATCATACCCACGAGTTTATTCATTGTCCAACAAGGAGAAGATCGTGCTTAATGAAGATGCACTGATGTAAAAAGTTGTCTAAGGCATTCGATAAGCGACTTAAAACTCAAAAAGCACTTGCCAGTTATTACATGTGTTAAAACTTAATTAACAACAAGAGATACATAACTAATCTATGAGAAACTTCTTGCAACTTTAGTATGATACTTAGAGAGTTAGAGGTTTTAACATCTTTTATTGTGAACCTACAAGTGAGATCTATATAGGACGGTAGACTTGGGTAGAGCTAGAAAGTTTTGCTCGAGAGGCCACAATTTGATAGTTTTTAAAAACTACACAACAAATTTGTTGATACAAAAGTTAGGTCGGGTCTTATTTGGTCCGAATAGGCTGCTATTCGGGTATGAAGTGCCATGTTCTTGTAGCAAGTGAACTTGTTTGAAGGACCCTGCACAAGGAATAAAACACCATTAACCTTATCGTGAGAGCGGATCCCACGATTAGACTCCGGCGTAAGAGTAAGTATATAACTTTGAGAGAATAATCGAGTGTAATTAGGGTTTGTAAGATACCTGTATTGCTAACAATTGTGTTCCTTTTATAGGCTGAATAATCCATAGGGTTTCCATAACTTTCGGCCCAAGATACGGCTGATATCGTAGGGATTCGAAATTATCCTAACCGATTTAAATAAGTAAAACATATCTCTTATTTGATTAGGTTATCCTTTCTTAAAGATAACTTGTGAAAATACTGCGGCCACGGACAGCGTGCTTAATGCCGTGACCCGTAAGTCAAGGAGGCCGTGACCGCGATGGTGCGTGGGCCAGAGGCCCTTTATTGGCTACTAATCCCATAATAGTATGAGTGGGTCGGGCCGATCCACATTATACGTCATCATGTCCCCCCAGTCCAGGAGCCGTGGCCGTGGTCTATACCGCGGTCATGGTTGCTAGATTATAAACATGAACCTTCCTAGAAATGCTTAATTTCCGAAACCGCATCCCAAGGAACGCAACACAATAAAAAGGGACCATTTCAAGAAACGACGTAGATGGCTGAATGATAGGATGTGTGGGCCCAACAACGTTTCACCTACCCCTCGATCTTAACCATTCAAAAGATAAAGTGGAGGACACGTGTCAAACATCCAATTAGGCACAACTGCCGAGGACATATTATAAATAGGAGAAACGATCACTGTGCATGTTTCTACAATTTTCAAATCAAACTTCCATTTTTACACATACAGCCGCACACGCTACTAATTGCCATGAAATCTCACCACCACAGGTTAGTACGCCATGCCACTTTGTAAAACTAATAAAAATGGGTAGGGATACAATACAACTAAATGACGCCGTATCAACCATCTCCGGAGAGTATCTTCTGGAGTTCACCTCAGAATACGATATTCCAGAGGACTTGCACCCTGAATTGCCTGCCCCAGAGGATACCATTGTGGATTTTCTAGAGGGCAAAGTCGGTGTGTACACTAAAATGTTCGAATTCGTAAACTCTCGCATCCCCCTTTTGCAATTCCTTTTTGACATCCTTGGATATTACAAAATTCACCTTTCACAACTCTCCGTAATAGGCGCGGCCAAAGTGGGTCACATTGAAATCACCTGCCGTGTCCTGAACATAATCCCTACACTAAACTTATTCCGTGTGTTTTACATACCGTCCTACAACTTGGGGTGGATGTCGTTTAGCAAGCGACCGGGGAAGAACACCCCGCAATGTTACACCAAACCCCTTGACTCGTTGAAAAACTGGAATAATCGCTTCTTCTGGGTGGACGAGAAAGTATTTCCAACTGTCGTGGCATGACGCACCGGTGCCCCAAAAGATGGGATGCCCCCAGCAGACTCCTATTCTGCGTTGGACGTAGCAACATTAAACACACGCCGCACCCCTATTCAAAAACAACCTGAACTCCTATTATGCCTAGTTGGGCAAAGTCGGAGATACTTTTTCGGGGACGACGTGTATCCCACATTTCTTTATGACGATGACCGGGGTGGGTGTTTATAAATTTGTTTACTTTTCTTGTATTTATGAATATATACTAACAATCCTTTTTTAAATACAGAGATGGACTTGTTTAATTTGATCAGTGCCCCGAATCCTGTAAAGGTGAAGACCGAAACCCGACCCCGTGCCGCCCATGAGGTGCCGCTATTGACTGCCACGACCAATCGTGTCATAGACATGGACACAACCAGGGCGTCGGGATCCTCCGAAACACCTTCCACTGTGGAGAAATCACCATTGGATTTTGCTGACGAAGACCTTCCTCCGCCAAGTACTAAGGGAGTCGGGACAGAGGAGCAGGTACAGGATGAACTGTCGTGGGAAATCCCTCCCTGTAGGACATGCAACGACCGTGGAGGTCATACCAGAAACAGGTCTAGAGGAAGAGGTGACCACCATGGGGCCCCCCGTGAACAAAAGGCGGAAACAGATGCGCCGCAAAAGAGCTAATGATGAGGCGAAGGCGAATGCGCCGCCCAAGGTGTTGAGGAAAGATCGTGTGTCCAGCCCCGCACATAGTGCCTACAGAGGGAAATCCCTAGCTGCAATGGGTTTAGTTGCGGGCTCCATCTCCTCCACACCTTCTGCACAGGGGGCTCCAACTGCTGCGAAGAGTGTGAGTGACCCGGATTCGCTGTCATACGCAAAACCGCAACCGTACCCCGAGCAAGACATTGCCCAGTAAGTGATTCAGTTCTAACATGTTCCTTGTTATAAGTTGTTTTATGAAATAGTAATACTAACAGATCATATGTGCCTCATCATGTGGATGCAGATCTTCCAGGGGAACGGCTACCGAGATCCCCACCGAACATGTTGCTACCACGGAGGTTAACGTCCAGTTATCCGCGGGGAGTCCAGAGTCAGGGAAATCAACCTCCATTCCCTCCGTGGTCGGGTCACCGGGGGGTATCTATCAATCGGGGTGGGGCATGACTAATGACTGCCGCCTAGATACCCCAACTGCATGCCAAGACACAATAGATCACATAGCGCCACCGAGGTATTACTCTGAGCTGCGCTACTTGCCAAATACAGACTTCCTTAGCCAATATAACATGAACCTGGCACGACAAGTAGCTATGGGTTATCAGCTGAGGTTGAGGTTTGAGCAAGAGGTCAGGTTGTTAAAAAAGGTCAGGGCCAAGATAGCCAGACGAGATCAGAGGATCCAAGTAAGGGAGGAAGAGATAAAGAAGCTTGATCAAGAAGTTAAATCTTGCAGGGCTATTGAAACAGAAGTGCATGGCCTCCGTAATCAGACAAAGAACCTGGAGACCCTGTTGGAGGTTGAGGCTGATATGAAAAAGGCCGCGGAGGCTAAGAACGCTGAACTGACCAAGGAGTTGGAAAGCCTCCGCGTTCAGTTTTCAGACCTCCAAGTTAATAATAATCAATTATCCCAGCAAGTGTCCAACATTCAAGCACAGATCATGAGCGAGGAAAAAATAAAGGCCACCTTTGAGGAGTTCAAGAAATATGAAGATGACAGGGTTGAGCAGCGCTGTGCGAAGATGGATGCCCGTCTAGATAAACTAAGCATGGATTTTGATGAAGAGTTATACCCGCATATGCTGACAACGATTGCGGGTCGTCGCTGAGTTATTAGGCACGACCTGTGTTTGGCCGAATGAAATGTGGCGAGACCCCAGAGCTAAGACAAGCATTTGCGAATGTTGTATCTACGGGGCTCGTTAAAGGTATGAGCGAAGGTCTAGAGCACGATATAGAGCATGGGAAGGCTGGCCGATACTTAGAGGTTGTGGAAACGTATGACCCGGAGGCCCATAGCAGGTATCTCAAGGCCCTTCAAGAGCTGAAAGATCTGAAGTACCCATTAGTGGATCAGATGGAGGGTTTAAAGGATGCCCCTATGGAGTTAATTATGGCATCCTTACACTTAGAGAGTGACTCCGGAGAGGACGCTCCCAGTGGATCCGCGACCTTCGTCCTAGTACCTCCCAACTAAAAATTCATGTATATCCGGAGGTACGTGATCCTAGAAATCCTTGGGCCATCAAAGAGGATATATTGCTGGAAGATGCCATTGCGGCTAACGTGAACCGCGCCGAGAAGAAGAAGAAGTACGGGTGGGTTGCCGTACCCATGGGGTCGGTTCCGCCCATTATGCCAGATCTGACGGCGTCTCAGTATCAGCACCTACCATTGCCCCTCAAGGTCTTGTTATCCTGCTGGTGGATGCTGCTACACAGACTGAGGTATCTGAGGGTGAGGCATCTCCGAGGCTGCTTAGGTCCAAGTCTTTGCCTCCTATGTATAATTTGGATTGGCCGTAGTACCGTCTGTGGTACTTTAGACAACATTTGTGTTTGTAATATGTCTACGGATATCCGTGAGTAAGAATGTAATTTATCATCTTTGGATATATTTTGTTTATAATCGCACTTGTAGTATCTTACATGCTCCGTGGGAGTCTTGTCTTATATACCTAACGTCTTAGGTATACGTAGAACAAGGATACAGAATTCGTGGTCGTTGGGGTTGCAACCCTCTTACACGGCAAGCAATTATTAGGGTGCTTAGCCTTTAGATATCCAAAGATATCCATCATATTGGGTATGTACTATATGGAGTAATAAGTAAATTATACTTAAGAAAAGAAAGATTCACTTAGAAAATTTTCGAAGTCGCAGGGATAGCTAGACCCGCGGAGTTTTATTCATAGCTTAAAACAAAAAGTAGAATAAGAATACATGGATTACTTTATTAAGGGCCCTAATCAAGACGCAAACTTATCCATGCCGTAGCCTAAAGATAACATTTCTTGAGATTGGCTATGTCCACGGTCCGGCGGAGGGACCGTGCCGTCCATGGACCTTAGTCTGTATGCTCCGTCTCCGAGTGCTTCCATGACCTCATAAGGTCCTTCCCACTTTGGTCCAAGCTTCCCTCCGGCCACAGTATGGCTTGCATCATTACTACGATAAACAAAGTCACTGGGTCTAAAAGTAACACCTCGAACCCTAACATTGTAGTATTTTGTCATTTGTAATTTGGCCTTTGTTTCATGAATTGCTGCGCGTTCACGCCTTTCTTCTAGTAAATCCAAGTTTAGCCGTAGCTCTTCATCATTATGAACGGCGTCTACTGCCGTGGTGCGGTACGTTGGCATTTTGATTGCAGTTTTATATACCTAAAATATATATAAAATATAATACTTCAAAGAGCAATTAAGAAAATTCCCTAAGGGAAATTCACTCTCAAAAATATATATAATATAATATATAGTACGTATATTAACCGGGCAAATATGATCACCCGGGTCGTTTTCCCCAACGACTAGTGAAATTGAATCCTCGTTTAAGTCCGGATTATGATTTGAATAAGAAAATAGATGATTTGATAAGCTATGATTACTAAATAAAAAGCAACAATTAAAAAATTGAACATTATTTAAAGGCAAGTATAATCATTTTAAAAACGATTAAAGGGAAACAAAATATATCAGTGACAAAGAAGCCAAGTAAACTAATTTTAACCCCTAAAAATGTAAACTAAATTTAACCTAAGATTAGACCAAAGAAAATTTTAGGAAAAAGAAAAAACATTTTTTGATTATTTTGAGATTTAATATGAATTAAAAACTAATTTAATCTAATTAAATCTAAAACAATAGCAAATTAAGTACTAAAATTTGGAAAAATTATTTTTAAGCTTAGAAAAGTCTAAAATATTATAAAAAGCAACGAAAAACTATTTTTAAAACTTTTTTGTTATTAAAATTCCTAATTTTTAAATTTAAAATAAAAGCTCAAAATATATTTAGATCTAAAAAGTGTAAAATGATTATACTGGATGATAAATAAAGCTATTTTTATACAAACTAAAAACTATTTTTTTTATTTTTCTGAAACTTTTTGTATTTTTTTTATTGATCTTAATAAGATTTTTACTTTCGAAAATTGATTAAAATTAAAATAAAAGCTGGAAAAATCTAATAAATTCTGGGAAAATCTTAGACACTAGCAGGAACACAAGAAAAATAAGAAAAACCAAATTGCTTAACGAATAAGCCCTCAAATGAGCTTATTATGCTACGACTTATTTATAGAAAGGGAAATGAAAATGTGTACTAGTATTAAATTGTGGGTTATATGAATGGATGAGCTAATGTAGCAAACTGGTTAGTCGTGTGTGTTATTGTTGTTATACTGTGTGGGAGGTGTGGGTTCGAGGTGTGGAACCCCTTTTTGCTATATTTTTGTTACTTTTGAGAAATTAAATACTACGGACTTAACAAATGACACTAAAAATAGCAAATTTAATAAACGGACTTAAGATGAAACTAAGTAACTAAGCTCAAAAACAGTTATCAATAAGTTGTTACTGAAAGTAGGGGGGTTTGGCTCATGGTTTACTAAAATAGCTCTAATAAGCTCAAATCAGCTGTAATTTGAAAAAAGAAAAGTGTTCCTAAATAGCATATGACTTACTAATCTAAAAATGAAGAAAAATAGAGCTTAAAACACATTAAAGCAACTGAAAATGATGATGAAGATGCTAAACTTAGTAAGGACACTTAAATGCACAAAATCCAATTAAGCTAAAAAGCTCAATAAGCAATTTTAAACTATAAGCTTTTGAAACCTAATAAATCTACTTAGCCACTATCTATTTAAGCTATAAAATCTACTTCTATAAGCTAGAATTCAAAATTTTAAGAAACTAACTTTCTACTTACTGTTTTTGGCTTTTTGACTTTTTATGATTTTGACAGCAACATTAAGCTAGGTAAATAAGCTAGAAAATGAAATTTAAGTCCTAATCTATATTGAGCTATACCTAGACTAAATCCTACTTAACTATAAGCTCCTAAAAGTTATGTTTGCCTAGCTAAGAATTGAAACAAAAGTGACAGCAGGAACTGAAATGTTCCTGCTGATGCACTTTGCAAAATGCAAAAACAACAAGTGCAGGTTTCCTAAGGGAAATCCTTGCACTTAGAAACACTCAAGTAGAGTGTACAAGCAAAATGCAAGCAAGATCTAAGCCTTTGAGGGCTTAGATCAAATTTTCACAAGCTAAAGGTTTAAGACAAAATGCCCTGGTGCTGAAGAAGGAAAAATAAGCTCAATCTTTTTCATTTTACAAATCTAACTTCTAAAAAAATAATTCCCTATTGATCTTAAGCTAAAACACAACTAACTCAAGTAATTTGATCAAATTAGTTTGACTTTTGCTGGTCAAACAAGCTTGTGCCAAACACCCCTTATAATGATTGACAGATTTGATAAAGCTTTTTAAAATGAAATCTACCTATTAGAAACTTAATACCAGATAACCTAGAGCTTATAACTACTTGATTAAACACATTTTAACTACTGATTAAGCCAAAATCCTAAGATCTATAACTATTAACTAATATTTTTGGTTTTTTAAGCTTTTATGACAGAAATGAATAACAATAAAATCTAAATTCTATAATCTAAAGACAAATGATTAAATTCACTTAATAAGCTAGATAAGAAACAAATTAGGACAAATAAGCAAATAGAATAAGCAAATGAACAAGCAATTAGGCAAATCTAATATAGAAAGCAATAATACTATTACTAAAAACTTTAAAACTTAAGAAATTTAAAGAGAACTTACTTGATCCTCTAGCTAAACAAGAGGACTCAATTAAGAGCAGCTACAAGCTCCCTAGCTTATTAGATAAGCTAGGGTAAAGTCCATTTGGTCCTCCATTGCAACCAACTTCCAAGAGCTTTCCTCATTCATTTACAAAGGTAATAAGGTAAGATATTAAGCTGATTTAAGGTTTAAGTAGGATTAAGTCTAGTTAAACCTAATTTTAGCTTATAGACTGAAAAGGGCTTATTGAGAGCTTATTGATCTTAGCTTATTTAATAGGAAAAAGTGAAAGCTTATGAGATTAGGTAATAGAGCTTAATAGAGATTAAAACAACTGAAATTTCATTATAATCAAGCTTGTTTACATTAAGAAAATTACAAGGATTTAAAGCTAAATTAAGCTAAAAAGAAATTAAGCTAAAACTAAGACCTAAGCTACGTGTGTGTGTGTGTGAAGAGTGAGGCCCTTTTTATAGGCTGAGTGAGAAGCTTCTATGCTCTCTTTCCTTGCTCTCCAATCCTTAATCCTGTCCATCAAATCTTCTAATCATTGGGGTTTTAATTGTGGCCGTTTGATCATTGTGTGGACACCTGAAGATTGCCAGCGTGTCATTCCCTTTTGAATGTCATTGTGCTTCTTTTGTGAGTGTTTTAGCACAAAAACCCATATGAATTTGTGCTTTCTCCCTTGACGTGTCCTTTTGATTGAGAGTGAGCTAATGATTCTCTTGATTTGACCTTAATAACCCTGCCATTGTGTACTAGATCACTTGAATAGACAATCGCACCCTTTAATTTTCAAAAGCCCTTTGTTTTTTACTGGGGGTGAAAGGAGAGTGACGATGAACAGTAACTATGATGTAATAGTAAAAAAGGGGTTCTGCGCATTTTTTTGATAGTTTAAAAATTGTTATAGCTTTGAGATATTAACCAATTTTTGGGGTCCTTGTCTTTCTTATCTCTTTTTCTAGTTTTATAATTAACTTTCGAAAATTGCAGGACTGGCCCTTGTGGTTTATAAAAAAATTGAATGGGCTAGGGTTTTGGGCTTTGATTGGGCTTTTTGGGATCCGGATAGGGTTTCTAGGTTTTAGAGGCCATTAGCTTTCCTTGGGCCCAATAAAGGGAGGAGGGGGACATTTTTGGACTTTTGTGAGATTTGAGGGACCAAAATGAAATATTTTGAGGATTTGTCCTTTTGTGTTTGACTTAGTTTGACCATCTTTGACTGACTTTGACTTTTCTTGGCTGACTTTGACTGAGGCTTGACTTTTCTGGCTTTGGTTTTGTACTCTACTGATTCTCGTGTCCGTGCTTGCCTATTTTTGACTGTTTTCTTATGATTTTTGATTTATCTGTACCTGCACACACAAAACACAAATACAAGTATATTTTTGCCATTTTTGGTCTGTTTTGGGTTTATTTGGGTTATTTTAAGTACAAATGGATATGTGTATTCTACACTTATCAGGTACTTAAAATGATTGATTCGATCTACATTCCTGGTGTGGATTCCCATCAACTACGAATGAAAATATTTCCTCTCTCGCTTACTGATGAGGCAAAACAGTGGTGGATAAACGAAGGGGAAAGAAAAACCACCATTTGGGAAGAACTTATTGAGAAATTTTTCTGTAAATTTTATCCTGAATCATACGATGGAGAAGAAGAAATGTTGGACGAAGGAGACAACTAGGGGATTGATCCACTCGAATTCATATCGCGAGTAAATTCGTCATTTGATAAACACGTAAAAATGGATGGAAGAACTAAGAAAGTATTATTCCATGCTTGGATGAATGGGGATTGGAATAAGAGACGAATAGATAAGAGCATCTTGAGAAGTAACAATAAAACTACTGACTCGTTCTTCAAACCTTATTTTGTTATACACGGAAAGAGCGACACCGAAAAGGAAGGTGAACAAAGTCAGACAAAGCGCAAATATATCAATACATCCAATTCTATCGATGAGCAACCTAACAAAAGAATGTGCAAAGCAAAAACGTTTGAAGCCATTCAATACTCACTTAGACCCAATGAAGAATATATTGCTATAAGAAGTTATGAATATCATATTTGGGAGAGAAACAAAGATAATATGTCCAAAATCTACCAAGATATTTTTCAGAAAAAGGACGATGGATGGAAGGTGACGCGCACCAAATAGTGAAAAGGAGTTGAAGAAAAGTCTAACTTAAAGACTTCACTATAAACAAAAGTGTTTCCCGGGAAACAACCAGGATTGTTATTTAATTTTATCGAGTCAGTCTTCCCAGACATCAATACGGCGTATCCGCTCCATACCATACGGCGTATTGATTGTTTGGACGTTATCAGTCTTAATTTTTTATTGCACTTTAAAAACAATATTGTTAGTTCTGGAATACGGCGTATTCACTAACCTGATACGCCGTATCCACCAAAACTGACCAGTATTTTATTTAGTTTAGTTTAAAATTAACCGTAGGTACCAAGATAGGATTGCACATGTTTTTCCTATATTTTATACAGGACCTCGTAAAAAATCAACGATGTTGGTGATGTATTTACAAATCTGGAAATCTTAAAGTGTTGGAGTCTTGAAACCTCAAGACGGTTGTTCATCGCACAATCTTGCTCATAAACGTAACTTGGAGAATCTATCGAGCAATTATCAGGGGAGTTTCTCATTCTAATTCTTTTTAAATTCCCGTATATAATGTTTTATATATACAACGAGGACATTGTATAATTCAAGTGGGGGGATGGAATTAGAATGTTTACTTGTCCTATTTTTCACAATAAAATGCTTAAAATATGCTCAAATTTAAAAAAATTCAAACAAACTTTTATGAAATTACACGTTACATAACCCGCACACAATAACCCTTGTTAGATATTGTGAGGATTTAGCCTTTGCGTTTCCAAATGTTTACCCGAATTCCACGAAATATGAGTGTGCCAGTGATGTTGTAGACTTTAGAACTTGGCTTGGTATATCTATTCGAGACCACAATAATGAGTATTATGGATTTAATTGGAGTAACTTGTTTAAATTGGTAATTTTTTGGATTACACCCAAATCGCCTTTACATGTTGCTTATTAACTAACTACATCGGTTAGTTAACCTCCCGTTAAACCCTTTTAAAAAATTTGCTATTTTTGTGGGAAAACGGGTACGTGGGAACAAAACAATAAGCAAGCAACATCAAATCGATAGATTCCCTTCCCCAAACTAAAACGGATAACAGTTGTCCTCATGTTTAAAGTCGGTCTTCTAAAGAAAATCTAAGCCGTTTATGAGGTATGCAAAGATAAACGTTAATCGATAATGATGAAAGGATATCGGATCTCCCCAAACTAATTTCACACAAAGGATGAGAAGCTCGAGTAGAACGGGACAAATCAACCGGACACGAGAGGCTTCAAAGAATTTGTTGGGTTGATCCTACAAAAATCACAACAAACAAGCAACAAACATCGAGAAATCGGAAAGAGTACAAGCCTCTCTCAACACAACACATTAGATAATAGAAAATAGAAAGAAAATAGAAAGGATAAGCATGGGGTGAACTCCCACGAAGCGGCTTGTTTTTGGTCACCGAGTCGCAAGCTCGACTCGATCCCTGAATTAATTTGTCCTTAGGGAGAGCAAATGGAAAAGAAGATCTCAATCGGGCTTTCATTAATGTTTGGACAAACATTAAAGTATATGAAAGTTCCATCCCGATGAGAGGCCACCGGCTCTAAGTGGAGATGCCGGGGTCGAAAATGGTGTCTTCATTCTCGAAGAGAAGGAGGACAAATGATAAATTGAAGATACAAAATCGAAACGGGGTGGTATGGGTGGGTAAAATACCGGTCATAAAATCATGAGATTTAGAAACACCCTTAAACTCTTTGATTATCAAAATACCCACTTCGGGTTCAAAACATTTCTTAATATCCGGAGGTTCTGGTGGAGGTCGAGGAATTGACGGATCATCTTGGTGATCAAGGTTAGGTGACTCATTAACTTCATCTTCGGAATCAGCATCCTCAACACCAGGCGGAATTAAATCATCTGGAACAAGGAGAATATCGATCTCTTCTTGAGTGGGCTCACTATCCTCAACGGGGATAGGAGATATGGGAAGAGACTCGATAACTGAATTTTGATGAACATTTCCCTGGGAAGTTGAAATTTCATAAAGCACTGTTACAAGACTAAGATATTCCTTAAATTCACGATCATTCCTCGCAGGAAGTGTTAAAGGTTCACCGACGAACTCATGGTGAATAGGATCACTCCTTGGAGAAAAAGTAATTGAAGATTCATTCTGCTTTGGCTCATGATCGGAAATCACTTCGGAAGCGAGATTATGGGAATCATCACTAAGTAGATTATCAAGAAAAACTACGTCTCCTTCTGAATCGAAATATCCTTCCTCCAAGTTAGAAGACACTTCCATAGCTAGAAAATCATCGATCTCATCATTATTGTCTTCAGGAGCAAAACACTCAACCTTATCGGATAAAGGAGTGTTGAGTAAAACTGGCTCATTGGAATTTTTGATCTCGACATTTTCTTCCATTTCATCAAAAAGAGGATTTATGGAGCTAGATTTGAAATTGTCATCAAATTCAAAAAGAGGATTTGAATAAACTTGAAAATTCTCTTCATGCAAGTCCTTCTTAAGAGTCGAATCATCATTACCCGGTGGTAACGAATCAAGAGGAGCAAGTTCATCGGCGAACTTCTCAAAATTATCACTAGTCTTCACCGGAGAAGAACTAGGAGAAGGATCATCAGAATGAGTAGTGGTACTGCCACTAAACGGATCATCTTTTGAGAAATCGATGACAGAAATGGCGTGAACACAATGCTTACTTTTGTTTTTCTCAGATTTATCGGCATAATAAACAAGTTCATCCTTTCCTACTCTTAAAGTCAAAGTTTCTTCATACAAAGCGATGAGAAGCTTTCGCGAGTGCGAAGGAAAAGGTCGTCCTAGAATAATAGGGCAACTCTCGGGGGGTTCAAAATTAATAACCCACCACAAAACCCGCTAGAAAAAGTGAAACCAGCAACTCCTAACTACAACATCTTCGCTATCTCTATTGGTGTGAGTATGGAACGATTGGCAACTCGATTGTCATACGAGTAGAGGTCAAAGCTTCAAGCGCAAGTTTCTTTGTAGATAGGAATGAGTAAAAGTTAATGCTAGCTCCTGAATCGGCTAAAGCAGCTAGTCCTATTGATTCTTGTAAAGCATCATGGGATAAGAAATGTTCCCCCGGATCTTCATGCTTCACAGGGACTTGTTCATAATGAAGGCTAAAAACTTCAACATTCACAGTCTTAATAGCGATCCCCTCGTAGCTTTGCTTCTTTGTTCCTTAGCAATGATTTAACTCATTTGTTGAACTTGGCATTTTGGAAGAAGACATCTTTCAATCTACTCTCTAAACGGAGTTGTTTTTGAACATCTTCAAAACACCGGCTAAGTTGAGACACTTGGTTTAATCGATCTCTATCTAACTTTCATCCTTCCGGTAGGAGTTTAATTGAAACTAATTAGGATTTTGAGAATTAGTATCAAGATTAACGATTTTCTTGCTTTTTTGGTTTGGAATTTTAATGAAAAGGAATCTTCTTCCCCCCCGAGGGTGTGACATGTGTGGTATTCTCCAAATTTTGAATTTTGCACTTTTTTTCCGTGACGACTCCGGTTTTGTTCGGTTCTTTTGGGGAATTGAAGTAACAGTATAGGAGACAAGATGAAGTCGAAGTTCCTCCAAAGTCTAACCGCTCCTTGGTGATAGCATTAATTTGCTGACGAGGGTTAGTTACGGTTTGACTTGGAAGAGTTCCTGAATTCGAGGTAGAAGCTGAATTTTTGAAATTATCACAAAGACTTGTCAACAAACTCTTAACATTAGCCATTTGATTCTGCAAATTTTGACCTTGAGTTTGAACATTCTTCAACACCGCATCGTTTGCCTTAACGTAGTTTTCAAAATCCGTTTTTGAGACACCTTGGATTTGGGGCGTAGGAGCCAAATATGGGTGGAACTTGTTATACCGGTGGTTGATTGGTTGGAGTGGTTGAAAACTTCTTGACCTTAGATGGTTTTTGATGACTTGGTTAAAATTGTTTCCACGGTTTTGATTCGAATTGAAATTGTTCCCTTGATAACGGCTTTGGTTTCCTTGGTTGTTTTGAACATTTGGTTGATTGAAACCCGGTGGTTTCATTTGACTTGCTAAATTAGATGGTTGGTTTCTTTGGAGAAAATTTCCAATGGCTGCGGTTTGTTGAAATTGTTGGATGTTGTCATGAAAAACGGGAAAATCGTTTCCACCTCGAGTTAACGGACAATGGTTAAAATGGTGATTTGATCCACACGTGACACATACTTCCTCAACCGCTTTGACGGGTGCGGGAGTAGTAACAACTAAAGCTTTCATTTCATTCATCATTTGTTTCATCTTAATAGTCATCTTATCCTCAAGAGAAGCGGCTATTTGTTGCATATCGAAAGAATTATTAGAAGGTGAAGAATTAGAAAGAGGAGCATCCGTACTCACTCTTGAATCACTAGCACGACTTCTTGAGTAACGAACTTTTGACTTGCTTTCAATAATCGCTAAACCTTCTTGAGGCATCTTGTCTAAAAAATTGCCACCCGCGGCGGAATCTAAGGCATCTTGATCGTTTGAATTCAAAGAATTGTAAAAAGTATCGAGTTGGTGTAGTTCCAGAAAGCGCATGGTGAGGACATTGTGACAAGGATCTCGATTAAACGTTCCTATGCTTCATTGAGTTTCGTTGGGTTCTTGGAAAAACATTGGGTGATTTTCTGTTCGGAGTAATTGTTTTTGTGATGGTGGAAGAATTGGTTTATGAATTATTGAAACAAGGTCTCCCATGTGAGTAAAATGATCTTGGAGGTTCCTTGTCTAACCATTCTCGGTTTCACCGTCTAGAAGAATAAAGGAAAAAGCAAAAGCTAATCGAAGTGTTCGGAACTCTCGGGAATGTCTAAACGTGTGAATAGTGACCTGTTAAAAATCGAAGGTGATTGTGGGAGTCTTGTCTACCATAACTTATTAATTTGCACAGACAAAGATAGATCCAAAGGTTGTTTAAGCCTCGAATTGTTAAGCATTGATCGGTGGAACAACTATAGCATCTTCATACCCCTCGATGGGTGCTTGTAACATTTTGAGCATCGTTTGCGAAATTGCGGGTGCCAATGCAAGCCAATATTTGATCGACAATTGTTCAAAATTATTCAACAAACCGAGATTTTGTGTCAGACGTCTTCGAGATTGCGAACGAGTGCGCATAAAAAGAAAAAAACTAAAAATCAAAAAGCAAAACTTTTACACTAATTTTTTTTTTTAACAATGAATTTTAACGGTTACACGAAAGACACTTAAACCAAATAATCAACTACTTCACGGTAGCTCTTGAAAATTGCATTATCAGAGGATGAAGCCGTGATCTTGTAGAGACACACAATGGCACGTGTTAAAATCTTTAGTTCAATTATGGACCAACAAAGTTCAACCGGGGAATTAATTATGATAACACCTCCGTTGAGAATGTTATATTTTGGTATTTTTACCAATTGGTGACTTTTATCTCTTTAATTAAAAAGAAAGATTTTTTATATTTTTGATTTTTCTATTTTTTTTATCTTTTACTTATACTAAAAAGAAAAAGAAAATATTTTTTACTTTTTATATTTTATGATTTTTTTTTGGATTTTTGAATTATAAAACAAGAATTAAACTTTCGAGGGTGAAAGGATCTTCAAACCAAATCAACAAACACAAAACGAAGGAATCTTAAACACTAGTTCCCCGGCAGCGGCGCCAAAAACTGATTGCAAAAGTTTTATATACCTAAAATATATATAAAATATAATACTTTAAAAGAGAAATTAAGAAAAATCCCTAAGAAAATTTCACTCTCAAAAATATATATAATACGTATATTAAACTTGGCAAATATGATCACCCGGGTCGTTTCCCCAACGACTAGTGCAATTGAAACTTCGATTAAGCTTGGATTATGATTTGAATAAGCAAATAAAAGATTTGATGATCTATATCTACCAAATAAAAGCAATTAAAAGCAATTAAACAATTTAAAAAGGAAAACGGGAAACAAATAAAACGCGACAATTAAACAAGTAAACTAGATTTTACTCCTAAAAATGTAAACTAAATTTCTAAACCTAAGATAGGACAAACTGAATTTTTAGAAAAAAGAAAAACATTTTTTTCTTTTATTGTTGGATTTATTAATGAATTAAAGACTAATTTAATCTAATTAAATATCTTAAAAAAAAAAATAAGTAAATTAAGATACTTAAAAATTTGGAAAAATACTTTTTAAGCTTAGAAAAGTCTAAAATATTATAAAAGCAAAGAAAACTATTTTAACTATTTTTATTATTAAAATCCTGTTTTTAAAATTTAAAATAAAAGCTTAAAAAATGAAATAATAAGATAAAAAAGTGTGTAAAAATGATTTTCTTCTAGGATGTATACCTAAAGTTAATATTTTTTATAAAAACTAAAAACTATTTTTTTAAGATTTTTCTGAACTATTTTCTAGAATTTTTAGTTGATTTTATAAGATTACTACATCGAAAATTGATTAAAAATAAAATAAAAGCTGGAAAAATCTATAAAATTCAGGAAAAATCCTAGACACTAGCAGGAACATAACCAAGAATGAAATAAGAAAAAACCACATTGCTTAACGACTAAGAGCCTCAAATAGACTGTATTAGGCCGAGCGGAGCTTATTATAGAATAAGCGGAAATTATAACGTGTACTTAGTATTAAATGTGGGAAGAAAACTGATAGCATTGAAGCAAATGGGTTAACACCACGTAGGCTATATAACTGAGAGGTCGTGGGTTCGAGTGTGGGCAACCCCTTTTTATAGTTTTTTTTTTTTGACTTTTAAGAAAAACTAAATATTAGAACTTAAAAAGGACACTAAAATAAGCTACTTTAATAAAAGAGGACTTAAGCTAAACTTAACTAATAAGCTCTAAAACAGCTTATCAATAAGCTGTTACAGAAAGTAGGGGTTTCGGCTTTGGTTTACTAAAACAGCTCTAAAAAGCTCAAATCAAGCTTAATTTGAAAAAGAAAAAGTGTTCTAAATAGCTTAATCTAAAAATGAAAAGAAAATAGAGCTTAAAACACATTAAAGCAACTAAAAATGATGATGAAGATGCTAAACTTAGTAAGGACACTTAAATGCACAAAATCCAATTAAGCTAAAAAGCTCAATAAGCCATTTTAAACTATAAGCTTTTGAAACCTAATAAATCTACTTAGCCACTATCTATTTAAGCTATAAAATCTACTTCTATAAGCTAGAATTCAAAATTTTAAGAAACTAACTTTCTACTTACTGTTTTTGGCTTTTATTTACCTTTTTATGAACATTGACAGCACATAAGCGAGGTAAAGTAAAGCTAGAACAAATGAAATTAAATCCTAATCATATTGAGCTCATATCCTAGACTAAATCCTACTTAACTATAAGCTCCTAAAAGTTATGTTTGCCTAGCTAAGAATTGAAACAAAAGTGACAGCAGGAACTGAAATGTTCCTGCTGATGCACTTTGCAAAAGGCAAAAACAACAAGTGCAGGTTTCCTAAGGGAAATCCTTGCACTTAGAAACACTCAAGTAGAGTGTACAAGCAAAATGCAAGCAAGATCTAAGCCTTTGAGGGCTTAGATCAGATTTTCACAAGCTAAAGGTTTAAGACAAAATGCCCTGGTGCTGAAGAAGGAAAAATAAGCTCAATCTTTTTCATTTTACAAATCTAACTTCTAAAAATTAATTCCCTATTGATCTTAAGATATAACACAACAAACTCAGGTAATTGTTGATCTCCAAATTAGTTTGAACTTTTTTGCTGGACAAACAAGTCCATGATGCAAACAACGAGCCGCCTTATAAAAAGATTGACAACTTTGATGAAAGCTATTATAAAATGAAATCTACCCTAATAAGAAACTTTAATACCAGAATAACTAGAGCTTCTTAAACTACTATTTAAACACATTTAACTACTGATTTATAGCCAAAATCCTACGGATCTATACTATTAACTAATATTTTTGGTTATGCTTAAGCTTTTTATAAACGAGAAATGAATAACAATAAAATTCTAAATTCTATAGCCTAAAGACAAATATTAAAATCCTCACAAGCTATGAGTAAGAATCAAATTAGCGTGACAAATAAGCAAATAGAATAAGCAAATGAAAGAGGGGGGGGTGGGAGGGGGTGGGGACAACAATGAGGCAAATCTAATATTGAAAGCTAATTAATACTATTACTATATACTTTAAAACTTAAAAATTTAATGAGAACTTACTTGCTCCTCTAGCTAATACAAGAAAGACTCAATATGAGCACTGACATAGCGCACCTAGCTTAATAGATAATGCTAGGG
Source organism: Tanacetum coccineum (assembly GCA_026074375.1). NCBI lineage: Eukaryota > Viridiplantae > Streptophyta > Magnoliopsida > Asterales > Asteraceae > Tanacetum > Tanacetum coccineum. The sequence continues at coordinate 47,132 of BQNB010010289.1, forward strand.
TAAATCTTAATTTGATCCTCCATTGCAACCAAACTTCCAAGAGCATTCACATTCATTAACAAAATCATAAGGGCAAGATATTAAGTCTTTTTTAAGTTTAAGTAGGAATTAAAGTCTAAGTTAAAACCCAATATTTAGCTTATAGACAAAAAAGGCTATTGAACTATTTGAACTAGCTTAATTTAATGAGCGAAAAAGTGAAAGCTTAATGAGAATAGTAAAAGAGCTTAAGAGAGATTAAAACAACTGAAATTTCATTATAATAAAGCTTGTTTACATTAAGAGAATTACAAGGATTTAAAGCTAAATTAAGCTAAAACTAAGACCTAAGCTACGTGTGTGTGTGTGTGTGTGAAGAGTGAGGCCCTATTTATAGGATGCCTTGGATCCTTCTAGCCTCTTGAGTCCCTTTCAACTTCTTACAATCTCTGCCATCCAATCCATTTCACATCTTTGAGATCAAGCTTTATGGCCGATGGATCACAATTGTGGGACACCTGAGATGCCAGACAATGTCATCCTTTTTGGATGTCATTGTGCTTCCTTTGTGAGTGTTTTTAGCTACAAAAACCCATTAGAATTGTGGCTTTCTTCATTATAGATCAGGTGGCCTCATCATGAGCATTGAGCTAATGATCCCCTTAAAAGACTAGAGTTTGACCCTTGCCTTGCACTTATGAGCTCCTTAATTGACTAACGCACCCTTTGATTTCCATAAGCCCTTTGTTTTTGACTAGGGGTGAAAGGAGAGTGATGATGAATAGTAAAAAGGGCTTCGCGCCCATTTTTTTGATAGTTAAAACTGTTATAGCTTTGAGATATTACACAAATGGTCCTTGTCTTTCTTATCTCCTTTTTCTAGTTATAAATAACTTTCGAAAATTGCAAGACTGGCCGTTGTGGTTTATAAAAAAAATGAATGGCTAGTTTTGCTTTGAGATTGGGCTTTTGGATCCGGATAGGGTTCGCCCCTAGTTTTTAGAGCCATAAGCTCTTCCTGGTGCCCAATACGGGAGTAGGGGCACATAGTTTGGACTTTGTGAAGTGTGAGGGATCCAGAAAAAGAAATATTTTGAGGATTTGTCCTTTTCTTGTTCGACTTCTAGTTTGACCATCGTGTTGAACTGACTTTGACTTTTCTTGGCTGACTTTGACTGAGGCTTGACTTTTCTGGCTTTGGTTTTGTACTCTACTGATTCTCGTGTCCGTGCTTGCCTATTTTTGACTGTTTTCTTATGATTTTTGATTTATCTGTACCTGCACACACAAAACACAAATACAAGTATATTTTTGCCATTTTTGGTCTGTTTTGTTTATTTGGGTTTTGATTAGAAGTACAAATGGCTATGTGTATTCTACTACTTATCAGGTACTTTAAAATGATTGATGTCTTGAAACTACATTCCTAGTGTGGAATCCCATCAACTATCCGAGATGAAAATATTCCTCTCTCGCTTACTATGAGAGCAAAACAGTGTGGATAAACGAAGGTGAAAGAAAAACCACCAATTTGCGTGGAATAACTTATTGAGAAATTTTTATCTGTAAATTTATCCTGAAATCATAACATCTGAGAAGAAGAAATGTTGAGACAAGAACAACTAGGGAATTTAGCTCTCTCTGAGAATAATCATATCGCGAGTAAATTCGTCATTTGATAAACACGTAAAAATGGATGGAAGAACTAAGAAAGTATTATTCCATGCTTGGATGAATGGGGATTGGAATAAGAGACGAATAGATAAGAGCATCTTGAGAAGTAACAATACAACTACTGACTCGTTCTTCAAAAACCTATTTGTTTATACAAACGAAAAGCGACACCGTGAAAAGAAGGAGAACAAAGTCAGACAAAGTGCAAATATAGCAATACATCCAATTCTATCGATGAGCAACCTAACAAAAGAATGTGCAAAGCAAAAACGTTATGAAGCCATTCAATACTCACTTAGACCCAATGGAAGACATATATTTGCGAATAGAGAAGTTATGAAATATTCATATTATGGGAGAGAAACTAAGAAAATAATGTGTCCAAAATTCTTACAAGATATTTTTCAAAAAAGGACATGGGATGGAAGGTGACGCGCACACAAATTAGTGAAAAGGAGTTGAAGAAAAGTCTAACTTAAAGACTTCACTATAAACAAAAGTGTTTCCCGGGAAACAACCAAAAATTGAAGCGTTATATAATTTAACGAGTCAGTCTCCAACCACATACGGCGTTATCCTTTCCGCTCTCATACCTACCGGCGTATTGATTGTTTGAAAATTTACGTTGATCAAGTCCTTAATTTTATTTATTGTAGCAGCTTTAAAAACAATATTTAGTTAGTATCTGAGAATAGCGGCGTTATTTCACAGATAACACTGATACGCCGTATCCACCAAAACTGACGCAGTTAATTTATTGAGTTTTAGTTTAAAAATTATAACCTGTTAGGTACCAGAGATAAAGATTTGCAACATGTTACTCTTATATTTTATACAGGACCTCGAGCTGTAAAAAATCAACGATGATGGTGATGTATTACAAATCTGGAAATCTTTAAAGTGTTGGCGAATCTTGAAACCTCAAGACGAGTTGTTCCATCGCGCACAATCTTGAGCTCATAAACTAACTTGAGAATCTATCGAGCAATTATCAGGGTAGTTTTCTCATCAAATTCTTTTTAAATTCCCTATATAAAATGTTTTATAAATACAGCACGAGGACAATTAAGAATTAAAATGTCCAGTGGGTATGGAATTAGAATGTTTACTAGTCCTATTTATCTCACAATCAAATGACTTAAAATAATTGCTCAAATTCAAAAAAAATTCAAACAAACGTTTTATGAAATATTTACACGTTACATAACAGCACACAATAACCCTTGTATAGAATTGTGAGGATTTAAGCGCTATGCTTTTCCAAATGTCTTACCCAATCCCCACGAAATATATGAGGTGCCAGTTGATGTTTGTTGAGACTTTAGAACTTGCTGGTAACAATAATCGAGACCAACAATAATGAGTAAAGATGGATTTAATGGAGTAACTTGTTATTTAATTGGATAATTTTTTTGGATTACAAAAACCCAAATCGCCTTTACATGTTGCATATTACTAACTACATGCGGGTATAGTTAACCTCTAGTTTAAACCCTTTTCCACTCTCATCTTTAGAGTGATGATCCATTAGAAAAACCCGTAGAGCCAATCCTTTAGGAATTACAACAACTATTTGTTTTGTTACACCCTTACACCTTAACATACCCTGTTAGATTAAGTTTAATGTATAGTTTCTATTTGCTTAAAGTGTAAAGTTTGTATTTCCCGAGTCTTGTGTCACTTTCTATCTTTGGTGTGGTTGGAAATTTGCACATTGCAAATGAGAATGTATATTAGTAGTCAAAACTCATGTGATTTTAGTACCATCACAATTAATGATGAATCCGAAGAACGAAGAACTAACAAGAAATTATTCGGAATTATTATGATCGTAAAGATGGTGAAACTACACCGAGATTTGAAATATTGTTAGCCAAAATAATAATAATAATAATAAAAATTCGAAGAAAATGAGAAAAAATTCAACAAAGAAAAGAGAGAAACAAAGTTTGAAGATAATCGTTTCGCAACTACCAAAGGAATTACACGAAGGATCGATTATTCGTTGATACATAACAAAAATCAACAATGTGGAGTATTGTAAAAAGTGGAACATATCTCCACTTTCCTTGTAGAGTATGTAAAGTTTTGGGATGATTAGGAAGTTGACCGTTACGGGAACGCCAACTTTGGTTGTTGTTTTTTATCTATGACCAAGATGTTGTATATAGTCGTGTCTTTATCATGGTAACGGTCAAGAAAAAAGTGTCTAGCAACTTGTACTTTAGATTTAATCTATTTGTTTCTTGATTTTTATTTAACAACATTTCACTTCCCTCTCACCTAATGATTAGTCGATGGTTTTACGCGAATGAGGATGTGATCGAGTGTGCATATCTATTCCGTCGTTACGGCCATGTATGCATGTCTTAACTGCCTTGTTGGTTTATGACTTTTGGTGAAAGTTAGAAGGTTCCTACCCTATATCATTCTTCATCCTAACCATTGGTTAAATTCGAATGAGGATGTGATCGAACACACATGTCCATTCTGTCGTTACGGCCATGCATGTATGCTTCAGCTGCCTTGTTGGAGTGGTACATCTGGTGAAAGATTGAAGAATGATCAACCGTAAGCCTTTCCATACAAAAACCCATATTTACCTTTATAAACTTGCTACTCCTTAGCTTTAGTGGTGGAGATGTGTATCCTTGCCAAGCTTGTAACACCCCCAAATAGGGTCGCAGCGGAATAATGTATCCGGGAGCGTTACTTCATAGATCAATAGCATATGTGAACGACCTCTAAAAGAGTCGTTTAAAAATACGATACATTGGATTTATTGAAATTGTTTGATATAAAGCACAACGGCTTAAATTATTCAACATTTGACAACAAGTATTTTAGATCAAAACATATATCCTTAGATGTAATGACTCCAAATCTTTTATGCATGACTCCCCAAAAGAGTATCCCCAATGTATCCTTAGCACCTCGTGCCTCATTGACCTGAGAAAACATGCTTTAAAACGTCAACATAAAGTTGGTGAATTCATAGGTTTATGTAAATGTAATGTAGGACTGCAAGATTTCCCCGTGATTATGCAACCTGTGCACCCATCACAAAATGTAACTTATGTTTCCCTAAGCTCATGACACTGAAGCTCGACATGTATGAATGCAATATAAATATTGCCACATTGCCCGTGATGATGTTCAATCCGAAACATCCCAAATCCGACATGATATACATCCGTTGGTTCACTCCGTGACACCAGTGAGAGCTACTCACCCTGATGGGGATGTCAATCCCAAATAGATCTATTTATAACATTCGCGCTCACAACAAGTAATTGACAGTTCAAGATAATAGGCTCAGATGGGTTATCGCTACTTAGGCAACCACGTAATCATGATAAAAATGTACACTTGCGTCCAATTTGTAAAACAATGCATGTTTCTCACCCCAAAAGTAGTAAATCATTGATATAGTAAAACATGGGGCTATGAACTCACCTTAGTGAATAAACTGATGAGTATGAATCAAGTGAATGGAAACGTCGCGGATAAGACCGAATGCAACCTAATTAAATATAGGTCGTATGAGTACTAAGTACTTTGAATAACTAATCCCACATATAATTCTATATAGTTACATCACCACCTAAAAGTGTTTGTTTAATTTATAAAATTAAACAATTTAATTTGTACTTGTAAAATAAATGTCCATGTATTTGAAGTTGTAAAAATAACATACTTGTCCAACAATTTGTTATTTATCAAAAACACTTGATGTATTATTTATATAATTTCATTATATAAATAATATAATTGTTTGAGAAAATAATATTTATAAGGTTCATTAAAGTTGGTGAGTTCATAGATTAATTTAAGTATGAATGTAAGTTTCAACTGAATGTATTTATTCACTGTGTCATCACAGTACCATGTAAAATGTTTATAAAATATGCACGACCCATTTTATGTCACCAAAAGTACCAATCTTATCCCAAAGATTTTATAAAGAATGCACGACACATTTTATGTCACCAAAAGTACCAATCTTATCCCAAAGATTTTATAAAGAATGCACGACACATTTTATGTCACCAAAATGTATCCCTGTATGTATATGTTGGGGGCCCTGTAGTCCCAACGTTAATCCGACATGTTATAACGTTCGTCCAAGTGATAGCTGGTCACCCGAACGGGGGTTGTCAATCCCAAGCTGCTAAACGAACTAGGGTTCGTACCCTCTTTTTATTCTAAAGTTACACACTCAAAACCCTAAATTCGGGTTTGTATATATAGGAAAAACGCTATGACGGCGTCGCGTTTTAGTCGTGACGCCACCATGAAAGAGAATATTCTAGATAATGGGCTGGGTCGTGATCTCTGACGCCATCGTAGAATATGTGACGCCGTCGTGGGATGCGTTGTAATGTCGTCACGTAGAAACTGTTACGCCGTCTCTAGCTGTTGAGAACTTAATCTTGAGAAATGTTGATGTAGGTCCGTAGTCTTGTTCGTTTCTTCTCCAAATAAGCCCAAGTCACGTGTAATTCTTCCAAATGCCTTCCAAATGCAAAATACCTGAAAATGAACGATTAAGTTCCTACTTTGGGCATAAACACACAATTTAGGGGGTTAAACGACACCGAAAAAGTGTATAAAATGACACCTCATCAAAATGTCATGAGTCTAACTTAAGACTCATTAATAAACACAAGTGCTTGTAGGGAGACAACCCGTCCTTTATTTAATGAAATTTCCTTTTTGCATTAATTGGTTTACATGTTTCTTACTTTGTTTTTCAAAATCCAGAAGCTAGGAGGAAATTATCAAAACCGACTCGACTCATAATCAGGTGGTAACTTTGTTGAATCTACAGCAGTTACGGCGTAACAACTTTAGTTTATGCCGTAACCATTATAGTTACGACGTAATCCAGTTCATGGTTACGCCGTAACTGTAACACCCCCAAAAATACAACCATGCAGCGGAATACCACATGGGGTGCTACTTCATAATACACAGCGCTAGATACAAGAGAACGACCTCTAAATGTGTCTTTTGTAAAACAATCTCGTTGATTTAATCAAAATCTTGAATTTAATATACATTTGTCCCATAATTGCATCACAATGAAAAGCTTGAATGTATAGACTCCAATGCACTTCAAGAAATCCGAGCATATAATTTCCCTGAGAAAAACATGCTTAAAAAGGTCAACATAAAGTTGGTGAGTTCATAGATTAGTTTAAATATGAATGTAATCCACTGTATCATCACAGTACCATGTAAAAATCCCAAAGATTTATAAAGAATGCATAACACATTTTATGAACAAAATTGAGTCACTATATAAATTCTGTGACATTTCCCGCACTATACAAATTTCCGTGCCTGCACTATATAAACTTCGTGCCATGTTGGGGAGGCCCGAAGGTCCCAACAATATAATCCGACATGTTATAACGTTCGTTCCCAGTGATAGCTAGTCACCCGAACGGGGGTTGTCAATCCCGAATAGATCTATAATGTTCGTTTACCAAGTGATCGCTAATCACCCGAACAGGGATCCACACCCGAATAGATCTATTTCATAACATTCGCGCTCACCCTCCAAGTGATTTACAGTTCATGACGCTGTGACGTAGACTTGTATGTACCCTAATTTGGGCAGTGATACAAATAATGTATATATACTCCCGTTACCGGTGTCCCCTCCAAGAACACCCGGGCAGTAATGTAAAAATATGTACTCCCGTTACCGGTGTCCCCTCCAAGAACACCCGGGCAGTAATTTTGTTGTTATCAGTTCAATCAGCCTAAGCTAATCCGAAATCATTTCAAATGTAAAGTATGTATTTATGACCAAAAATGAAGTCAAATAATGTATCTCATAGCGAGCTATGCAAATAAGTATGTAAACCAATTTGTAATCAATCATGTAAATGCATTTGTAAACAAGCATGTTCTCACCCCAAAAATATATGTAAAACCAGTAAAACATGGGGCTATAAACTCACAAAATCCCTTAAAACAATCACATTGTTATAAGATAACCGAGTAAGTATAAGAATTTGTAGACAAGCATGTATCCCCCTCGCGGGTTATAAAACATTCAAAAGATTGAAAAGCGAGGCTATGAACTCACATTGATTAAAGACCACGATCAATTAATCCAATTAAATCACAACTGAATCTGCAACGATCTCGACCACGACCTATAATTATGTCGCTCTATTATAATACACGTATTAAATACGATCAACGATGCGTACATCGTTACCACGAAATCATACATATTTTTATATGTATCTCCTAAATATAATACATGTTGATGAGAAATTCCACTTGCGCGTCTTTAAACCTTAACCCTTAGTATATTACTTGTATATATACTATTTTTCGTCTAATCATAACTTATGTCGAATATTTATCGAAAGTTACTATTTTTAGACCTTCCGTTTTTAGAATCGAGTAATGATCTTAAATAATTAATTGAAATAATATATTAACCGACCTTTAGTTTTGACCCGCTATATCTTAACTTTTAAAGCAGACAATCCTTGCGACAAAGCTAAAATGTTCATTAGAAATACACTTTCGTGTTTCGCCGAAGGCTGAAACAGGATCTCGAAAGTGCTCGAATCGTTTAATAACTACGATATGTCAGATTTATATATTAAAAATAACTTAATTTTCTATTAAGTGTATATTCGATTTCGATCCAGTTTCTTCGTTATTGGGAGTTAAAAGTCCCGTTTTATATCAAAACGTCCGTCAAAATATAATTTGTTATATTTTGTAAACCAAAGTCTAACTTATCAAAGTCTCAAACCCCGGATCCTACGTTCTATTTTCTGTTCTTAATAACTCGTTATATAAATGCACTAAAGTCCATTTTTAGTCCAATTCTCGTCTCAAATATGTCTAATACCGCTTATAACTTTATATAAATCTCGTTTTAATATTTATTCATGTTTTACTTTTAGACGATCGCGCAGTTTATAATAAATTTCATCCATTATAAATAAATTCGATAGAAATTAAACGAAATAATTTAATACTTTTGTGGTACAACCAACGCACCCTTTTTCGGTTGTTTCGCAGCCAACCCAAACAAACAACCCGATGCCCCGGCTGTCCCACAGCCTAACCCGACACCCCGGCTGTTTCGACAGCCAACACAAACATCCCTCGTCCCCCCGGCTGTTTGGCAGCCTACCAAACGCACCCTAATCTACGCCCAACCAAACGCACCCCGCTGTGGTGGGCTTATATAACCGAACAAACACACCCTTCTTGGGGTTCTCTTCACAAACCAGCCGCACCCTTGTGGTGTTTAACCACATAAACAAACACCCCTTGTGAGTAGTTAACTGCCGAACCAAACGCGCCTTTTTGGCTGTTTGGACAGCGACTCAAACGCACCCTTTTCTATGTACATAGCCAAACGCACCCGGTGGTGTTACCACCAAACGCAGCCCCCGCGGCTGCAAACCAAACCCGACGCACACCCCCACCGATGTTTTATAGCCGAAACCAAACCCACCCTTGGTGCTAAACCATGAATAAACGCACCTTTGGGTGTTTATAACCAACAATACGAACCGCACCCTACGTGGGGTGGATATGACGCTACCACAACCAAACCCGCCCTTGGTTGTTATAACCTTAACCCGACCAAACACGCCCTTGTTGGGTGGCTGTGAACATCAACCCAACGCACCCTTGTTGGTAGAACAATCAAACACCCCTCGTCTGTTGTTAACCAAACACGCGCACCCTTCGTTTCTTTAACAAAACCACACGCCCATACGTTTCTATAACAAAACCACCACGCACCATGCGGTTTTCTCCACCTACCCCGTGGTTGTGGTGGTGTTATAGTGATGATGGTGATACCGTGGTGATGATGATGATGAGATGATGTATGATGATGGTGGCGTCGGTGGGGAAGTCGTCGAGTGAGGAGAGTGATGGTGGGGATCGATAGATCGGGGGATGGGGAGTCTTTTTGGTATTCGCCGGATATGTCTGCCGGAAAAGTTTTCCGGCGGCGGCGAGTGGTGGCCGACGGCGGGGGAGCTCGCCGGAGAAGATGAGTGGGAGAGAGAGATATAATGGGGAGTGTGTGTATGTAAAAGAGATGAAATGAAATGAAAGTATGAAACTTATATATATATATATATATAGAGTAAATTGCAAAAATCATCCCTGTGGTTTGTAGTTTGTGGCACTAATCATCCCTAGCCGATACTATTGGCACTAATCATCCCTGCGTGGCAAATATCTGGCAAAAATCATCCTTATTGGGGATGATTTTTGCAAAAAGTTTAACAAAAAGTTTTGCAAAAATCATCCCTCTAGGGATGATTTTTGTCGAACGTTTCACCACTCAGGGATGATTAGTGCCAATAGTATCGGCTAGGGATGATTAGTGCCACAAACTACAAACCACATGGATGATTTTTGCAATTTACTCATTACTATATTAGTTATATATATAATATATATACCTATATATTATATATATATATATATTTATATATATATATATATATATATATATTATATATATATTATATATATGTATGTACTTATTATATATATGTATATATCATATTAAATGTGGCAAAGTTTTTAATAGTGTAGGATCTATTTTTGTAAATGTTTAATATGTTTTTAATAAAAACGGTTCGGGACTCGTTTGAGCGACTTAACGAACGATTCAAATCACGAAACTTGCGCCATTGTTTTTCGAATCATTTTTCTGATAAAAATGAGTAATTATTTGATAATAATTCATAAATATTTTATAACATTAAATAAAATATCTGCTATTCGTTTTGTGAACCGGTTTCGCCTCGTCCAAAATAAAAATGGATTTAAGCTCGAGTATTCACGTTATCAACAACGCTTCTAATTAAAATATGACTTGTTTATTTAATATTTTTATTAAAATAAATACTGATATTAAACAATTTTGATTGTTTCTTTTTTGTGTCCGCGTCTGTTATTGTTCGAAAAAATGTTTGCGGTGTTGTTTTAGCCCTTTTCGGCTCGTTTCCAGATCTCGGGCAAAAACTGTGAAAGTTGTCAGGAATGTCGTTTCACATCGAATTGCTTTTGAGTCCGAGTCGTGAAAACGTGATTTAGATGATCGTTCTTATAAGTCAAGCCAGATCCTAAAAGTCAAAGATTGAAATCGTCATTCAAAAATTCGAAAATTCTCGGATGTTACAGTACCTACCCCTTAAAGAAATCTCGTCCCGAGATTAAATTTGTGTTATCCGCTTAGTGTGACTAGGAACAAGGCTTAGATTTATCTAAGCATTTGACATACGCTGATAACTTAATTTCAGCCAATATCTAATGTTTTTCGACATTTCTTAATATCTATAAATTTTTCGGCTAGGTTGACCAGGATATCCAATCCATTAGAATAGGTATCTTAGAGAATATTCATTTCAGGTTTATTGTGGTATAAATGCTTTATGAAGCAAACCTCTTAATAGAGAACACATCAAAGGAGAAAGTGTAGTCGCGTGGTTATGTCTATATAAAGTCATAAATGTCTTAAGGCAGAGTCTCGTTTCTGCTATCTGTAACGTTTGATGATTAATAAATTACTTGGCAGTACTAAATAGTATCATGACTTAAATTGGTGTACTATTGGTCTGCAATGAATAATTCAACTGAATGTTATATCGACATATGCTTATCTTGTTCAAGGTAGGTTTCATCACCTAGTTGATAAAGTTTGTACAATATGGGACCACTCCAGGATCCAATAACAGCAGCCATAACGACGATAACTATAACAAACGGTGATGGAATGCAGAGAATGAGGACATTTCGAGGAACAATATTCCCAGAATAAAGTTTAACAATTGGGAGGAGCTCGCGTAAGAGGGGCTTTAAATCGATAGTCGGCGGATTATGGTAAACTCACGGTCGCTGTTTGAGGACGAATCAAACTCATCACTCAGTATGGTAACAGTCTGTTAGTTCCACGAACAGTTTACGATCGCAAGGATTTGCAATCGCAAAAGTAACAACTTAAGAATGTGATAAGGTAGCTCCAAGTGAGGCCTTAAGATTCTGCTGAGTAGTAAGACACGATTTGTGTCTCTAGACCCTTTTAACGGATTCTGGTGATTATCGATTTCGAGTTCATACTCGTGTCATATCGGATACCATTAAGCCCACTCATTTATGATTTCTTTTTTCATAAAGTAAGGCGTCCAAATTGATGGTAAGTAAGAAATGATAAACTTAATGGTTCGGTGATTTATAATTTATTTATTATTGAAGAGAGTCCCAATCCTTTCAAATAAATAAATTATTAAATCATACCTACTTAATAATTCCCTGGTGCAATCGCGCACTCTCATAACCTTCAAGGTGGTTGACATGACGATGCATGTGTTCTATGATATGGGACGGAGTGATTTAAAAAACTGTATTGGAAGCGGAGTAAAAAACTGCCAGGCGAGAACAAATAGAGTTCAAGGTTTATTAATGAGTACTCGGTTAGAGTAAATAGGTAAAGACTCCTATAAAACTCAAATCCGTATTAGTGATTACCATATCGATTCCTCCTATTACAAGTCCCGCCTATACAAGACTTGCAATCTTAGATTCATACATAATCCATGTAAACAAGAACTGTGCCGGGATTTGTTTATAATAGCAATTATCATATCAATCCTTCATATTACAAGTCCAGCCTATACCACAGACTTGTAATTACTTAGGATTCATACATAATTCCTTGTAAACAAAAATTTGACGGTCTCGTGTAATACAATATAGTATAATGCTGTGAAGAAATATTACATCCTTAGAGACTTGTTTAACTTACAATGTCTGAGAACGAAATGAGACCATTGTGCAACTCACAATGTTGACTGTAGAATGAGACCATTGTGCAACCCACAATGTCTTAAAATATTCTGTATTTTATATAATAACTCTTATATAAATAAGCGTGCGTTATTACGCAAAAGATGAAGCAAATATAATTACATATTGTTGTCTCGTATTTGTGAAAACGGTTATAGTCTAGGGTAAAATATGCAACCTAGTTCTCTATAACCATTGCTCTGATACCAATCTGTAACACCCCCAAAAATCATATACAACGCAGCGGAATACCAAATGGGGTGTTACTTCGTAATACACAGCAATAGATACAAGAGAACGACCTCTAGGTGTCGATTGAAAAATAACATTTGTTGATTCAATAAAAATCTGAATTTAATAATACATTTGTCCCATAATTTGCATCACAATGAAAAGCTTGAATGTAAAGACTCCAATGCACATCAAATAGTCCAAGCATCTAATTCACCTGAGAAAAACATGCTTAAAAGTGTCAACATTAAAGTTGGTGAGTTCATAGATTTATTTAAATATAAATGTTAAACCAAAGGTTTGTAAAATATGCATGACTATTTCAATCCTTTATAATAGCCACAAAAATGTATAAAATGTAGGACCGCAAGACTTTCCCCGCGATAAAGCACACTGCACTTATCACAAATTTTCCATTTCGTTTCCCTAAGCTCATGACACTGAAGCTCGACGATATGAGTCACTATATAAATTCCGTGACATTGCCCGCACTATATAAATTCCGTGCCCGCACTATATAAATTTCGTGCCATGTTGGGGAGGCCCGATAGTCCCAACGTTATAATCCGACATGTTATAACGTTCGTTCCCAGTGATAGCTAGTCACCCGAACGGGGGTTGTCAATCCCGAATAGATCTATTTTATATCATTCACGTGGACATCACGCTATAATGTTCGTTACCGGCGATAGCTTAATCACCCGAACAGGGATCCACACCCGAATAGATCTATTTCATAACATTCGCGCTCACCCTCCAAGTGATTTACAGTTCATGACGCTGTGACGTAGACTTGTATGTACCCAATTCGGGCAGTGATACAAATAATGTATATATACTCCCGTTACCGGTGTCCCCTCCAAGAACACCCGGGCAGTAATGTAAAAATATGTACTCCCGTTACCGGTGTCCCCTCCAAGAACACCCGGGCAGTAATTTTTGTTGTTATCAGTTCAATCAGCCTAAGCTAATCCGAAATCATTTCAAAAGTAAAGTATGCATTTGTGACCAAAAATGAAGTCAAATAATGTATCCCATAGCGAGCTATGCAAATAAGTATGTAAACCAATTTGTAAACAATCCTGTAAATGCATTTGTAAACAAGCAATGTTCTCACCCCAAAAATATATGTAAAACCAGTAAAACATGGGGCTATAAACTCACAAAATCAAAATCCTAAACAATCACATTGTTATAAGATACCCGATAATATAAGAATTGTAACAAGCATGTATCCCCCTCGCGGGTTATAAAACATTCAAAAGATTGAAAAGCGAGGCTATGAAACTCACATTGATTAAAGACCACGATCAATTAATCCAATTAAATCACAACCGAATCTGCAACGATCTCGGCCACGACCCTATAATTATGTCGCTCGATTATAACACGTAATAAATACGACCAACGATGCGTACATCGTTACCACGAAATCATACATATTTTTATATGTATACATAACTATCGTGTCTGGATGAGAAATCCACTTGCGCGTCTTTAAACCTTAACCCTTAGTATATTTTATGTATATATACTATTTTCCGTCCAATATAACTTATCTCTAATATTTAAAGAAAGTTACTATTTTTAGACCTTCCGCTTTTAGAACCGAATAATGATCTTAAAACTATTAATTGAAATAATATATTAACCGACCTTTAGTTTTGTTACTCAAAATCGTACTCCTAATGTATTAATATTAGTTAAAATATCCGTTGACCTTTACGATGACCTTTAGTTTTGTTTTGACCCGCTATATCTCAAGTTTTAAAACTGATAAGCCTCGCGGCAAAGTAAAACGTCATTACGAACAACTTTCGTGTTTCGCCGGAAGGCTGAAACGGACTCGAAAGTGATCAAATCATTTAATTAATAAATCTGTCAGATTTAATATATTAAAAATAACTTATTTCCTATTAAAGTGTATATTTCGATTTCGATCCAGTTTCTTCGTTATTGAGAGTTAGAAGTCCCGTTTTATATCAAAACGTCCGTCAAAATATAATTTGTTATATTTTATAAACTAAAGTCCACTTTTCAAAGTCTCGAATCCCGAATCTCATGTTCTATTTTTCTGATTTAAATCGTTCATTATAAAAAGGTGCCAAAGTCCATTTTCAGTTCAATTCTCGTCTAAAGCATATCTAATATCGCTTATACATCGATATAAGTCCCGTTTTAATATTAATTTCATATTTTAACTAGACCGCGCAAGTTTCAATATTCCATCACATATTATTTGTTAAATTAAATATATGAAACAAATAATATAGTTTGTGGTGTAAACCAAACTCACCCTATATCGGTGACAACACACTCAAACGCGACGCACCCCGGCTGTTTTCGCAGCCAAACCCAACAGCCCCCGGCTGTTAAACCAAACAAACAAACACCCCTTGGTGTTATAAGACAAACCAATCGCATCCCTATTCGGTGATAACCACAAGAATCAAACGCCCCTTTTGTGGGCTGTTCTTACCACAAACCAACCAAAACACGCCCTAGGCTGTTTAGACCAAACGCACCCTTGTAATATCTTCTACCTAACAAAACGCACCCTTGTGCGGTTTTGTCCAACCAAACGGACCCTAGCCGATGCAAAACCCAACGCCCCCTTTATGGTGGCTGTCAAACCCGACAAACAAACACCCCCGGCTGTCCCGAGCCTAGCCCGACACCCCAGCTGTCCCCAGCCGTTCCCACAGCCAAAACCCGACCTAAACCCATAAACAAACACCCCCGGTGCATCATTATAAACCAAACCCGACTCACTTCCCCGGCTGTTAACCCAACCCCGACGCAGCGAACCCACAACCCGAACCCACCCACACCCTTTTCTTTATAATCCAAACCAACTCACCCTGGTTGGTTTTTCTGTCGAGCCCAAAACGCACCCCGGGCTGCGGCTGTGGTGATGATGATGGTGGTATTATGATGATGATGATGATGATGATGATGATGATGTAGATGGTGTATGACGATGATGGTGGCAGTGGCGCGTGAGGCGAGTGGAGTGGTGGATCGGGTAGATCGGAGTGGGGGAAGTAACTTTGGTCTTCGCCGGAACACTCGCCGGAAAATTATTCCGGCGGTCGGATATGGTGGCGGCGGTGGTGGGAGTTCGCCGGAAATAATGGAGAGGGAGAGATGAGAGTGTTATACATTTGTGTGTGTGTGTGTATAATAGATTTTGAGATTGGGGGGGGGGGGGGGGGGGGGAGAATGAAATGAAATTTTTTTAAAATTTAAATAAATTTTATATATATATAACTTTAATATTAAAATGTAATATGTTTAATAGTTGAGGGTTTTTTTTGTAAATATTTTACAGGGACCAAAAGTGAAAGTTTTTGGAAACGTTTAAAATTATATTTGGTTCGGGACCATTTTGAGCGGCCATAACAATGATTCAACGCACGAAACTTGCGCATTATTTTTTCCAAACATTTATCCGATAAAAATGTAATATTCCTTGATAACATTTCATAAATTATAATTATAAAATTTTAATAAAATATTTGTTATTTATTGTGAACCGGTCACTAGAACAGCATTGTCCAATAAAATAGGATTTAAGCTCAGCATATTGCGTTATCACCCTTTTCATTAAAATGATGAATAATTTATTTAATATTTTTATTAAATAAATACTGATAATTAAATAACAAAACAATTTTAATTATTTTTGTGTGTTCCCCGCCGGTGTATGTGGTTCGTTAAATGTTTGCGGTGCAGTTTTAGCCCTTTTCGGCTCGTTTCCAGGTCTCGGGCAAAACTGAAAAGTTGTCGCGGAATTCGTTTTACATCAAGTATGCTTTAGAGTCCAGTCTTGATAAAACCTTGATTTTAGTTAATGGTTGTTTCTTTATAATCATCCATACCCAAAGTCAAAGATTGAAATCGTCATTCAAAATTTCGAAAAATTCTCGGATGTTACAAGTAACCTATTTTTATAAATTTACTTTTATTAAAATACTTTTTAACTTAAACATGTAAATAATGTACCTTCTTTGTTATAAATCCATTCTCAATGTACTTTATAGTTTTAAAATCCTTATAACTTGTACTTTCTCATAAAAATATGCCCTCAAATAATCAGATTCGAATTTGTTTGTATTTTTATAAAAATAACTTTTATAAAAACATTTATATATATATATATATATATATATATATATATATATATATATATATATATATATATAAATCTCAATTATATATTTAATATATATAAATAAAATATCGGTAAACTTGTAAACGTCATATCTTCTTCGTTAGGGCTCGGTTTTTCAAGTTCTTTATATGCTTACGATCCTCATGAAAAGTACTATTTTTATAAAACATAAAATATTTATTAACTAGTTCGAATGAACAATAACCTTATTAAGTTTAATTAATTTGTTTATACACTTTTAAACTTTATAAAGTTACCACACGTCTTCTAATTTATAAATTAACATCCATAGTTTATAAATTATGTCCTCTACATTATGTCCATCAATATAAGTCCATATTGTCCAAGAAAATTGTCCAACATATTTATTTGTTTAACTAAACTTTATAAGTAAATAAATAACCATAACTTGACAAATAAATATATAAACATTCCATTGCTTGTAAACACTTATTTTAAACATATTAACATATTTAAAACATCATCTTAACCATAAAGAAAATGGATTCACGTATGTATGTACATGGTTTTTGTTTTATTAACTTCATAAAGTAAACCTAGGTGGTGATTAACATATATATCAAGTATGTAAACATGTAAATGGATAATGAAGATGTTAAAGCTTAAATATACCTTAGAGATGAGTAGTAGGATGATGAACACAGCTTACACTTAAGCCTTAAAACCCAATGAATCACCACAAGAATCAAACCCTAATTAGAGAACACCCTAATTATATTTTCTGTTATACTTCTGTTAAACCACAGAAAAACCTAAGCTTCCAGCCAATGCATTTGAATATCTTAGATATACTTAAATGAAGCTTAATCACTTGTAATCCTTTGGAATGAAATTTTTATGAGAAACCCTAGCTTATAATTGTGAGCTGTGGGTTATGGTTGTGTTGGGAGAGAATTGCTTGTGAATTTTACTTAGTTAATGAATGTGTGTGTTTAACTCTCCTAGTACTTGCCTTATATAGGTTTGGTTAAGCCTTAACAACCTTAAATTAACCTAAGTTAGTTAGATGGGTTAGGAGTACAATTGTGTAAGGCCTTATCCTCCTTTCTATGCATTTGGACGCCTAGGATAGCTTGGAAGGTACTTGAGACTGGACAATTACTAGAAATATGTGCAAGGTGTAAGGTACTTGGTCCTAGGTTGAGTTTAGAAAGTACACTTGTGAATTTGTTTATTTATTTAGTGTGTATGATCACACATCCGGCCCCATGGCTCTATCAAGTGATAAATTAGTTAATTTTTATGTATTGGGTATAAAAGTGGGTATTGATTTTAGTATAGATGGGTATAGGTGCTTCCGGGTATGCCTGAATGTAATTTATTGCAAAATGTAAGTGTTTTACGTAACCAATAAAAATAAATCATGAAAAGTTATAAATTATACTCTTAATAATCATATAACACTTGCTTGACATAAACTTTTATTTGTTTGGTGCTCGTTTACGTTGAATGTTGAGTTTTAGTTTACTCGATTTAACTATACGATAATAATTAAAAACGAACGCGTAAAACTCTAAAAATAAATAATGGAATAAATGAAGTCGTAAATGACCTGAAAATGTGAAATGTTACAGTCTCCACCCGTTAGAAGAGCCTTGTCCTCAAGGCTCAAGTTGCAACACTTGACGAAGGTACGGGTTTGGTGAAGGGATGCGGATACTTCTTTTGAAATTTGGTCTTCACGTTCCCTTGTGAACTCAGGCCCTCTCCTCGAGTTCCATCGAACCTTGACAATTAGGATACGGCTTTACTTCAACCGTTTGACTTCTTGATCCATGATCTCTACGGGTTCCTCCATAAAACGGAGCTTGTCATCCACATGAAGTCCTTCCAACGGAACGGCTAATGGTTCGTCAGAATAACATTTCTTCAAGTTGGATACATGAAATGTATTGTGAACCCTGCTCAACTCTTGATGGAGCTCAAGCTTGTAAGCAATGGATCTAACCTTTTCCAGCACCTTGAAAGGTCCAACATATCTAGGGTTTAACTTCCCCTGTTTTCCAAAACGTACGACCCCTTTCCAGGGTGAAACTTTAAGCATAACTCTATCCCCAACTTGAAACTCCATCGACTTACGCTTTAAATCGGCGTAACTCTTTTGTCGATCACGAGCAGATTGAATTCTTTGTTTGATCTGAATGACCTTCTCGGTTGTCTCTTGAACTATTTTTGGACCGGTGAGTTGAACTTCTCCAACCTCGGCCCAACAAACAGGTAAACAACACTTTTGACCGTAAAGTGCTTCAAATGGTGCAGCCTTGATGCTAGCGTGATAACTATTATTGTAAGAAAATCCAACTAGTGGCAAATGTTTAACTCAACCATTTCCAAAGTCGATCGCAGGGAGGCGCGTCACGTAAAACAAATCCTCGAGAGATCTTAGATATTCTCTCGCTTTGTCCAAAAGTTTTTGAGTGGATGTTAATATGTGGCCGAGAGGTGCGCGGAGCATAGAGCGCGCAGCAGGTACTTAAAGCCTTAGCCAGACTAGTGAGCTTGCTGTCGTCAGAGTCTTAAGTAATTAGTGATTGTGCGTACGAGCTGATACTAGGGTCTCGATCACGACGCTCACTCATAGTTCACAAGATAGTATGTTTCATTATGAGTTGTGTGTTTTCGATGTCTGTTCATGTCATGTGAGAGATATTGTGATAAATTATCCGAATAAGAATTCTCTTCTCAGGGTACATAGTACATTGGGCTACCACATCGTACTCATCATTGGAATCAATTTCTCTCATTGACGCTGTCAAAGAGCATTGGCTAGACTAAGTAAGTCGGTCAACAACCACACAAATGGTGTCATGACCTTGCGATGACTTAGGAAGCTTTGTGAAAAAATCCATGGTGACATTGTCCCACTTCCATTGAGGTATCTCGGGTTGTACCAACAATCTCGATGGTCTTTGGTATTCAGTCTTGACCCTAGCACACATCAAACATTTGCTAACATAGGTGGCGATTTCGGCCTTCATATTGGGCCACCAATATAGCCTTTTCATGTCTTGATAACATTTTGTTAAACCCAGATGGATAGAGTATTTTGATTTGTAGGACTCGTGCATGATCACAGTCTTTAACCATAACATGGCAACCAACTCCTGCCATTTAAGCATAGAGTTCCGTCGGCACGGGGTTCCAACTTTTCCTTCGGTATATCCTTCCTGATCATACCTCCTACGTCTTCCTTCTTGATGTTCTCTGGTTTCTGTGCTTCTATTTGAGCTTCTAAAATTTGTTTGGGGCGATCCAAACCAATAGTCATGACTAAGGCTCGAACCCATAATGGCTTAATCTGTTCTTTACGGCTTTAAGGCATCGGCCACTATGTTTGCTTTCCCCGGGTGATAACGAATTTCACAATCGTAATCACTGAGCAACTCTAACCAATGACGTTGCCTCATGTTCAGCTCCTTTTGGTCAAGTATGTGTTGTAAACTCTTATGATCCGTGAACACCGTACGCTTGGTTCCGTACAAGTAGTGTCTCCAAATCTTTAGAGCAAACACCACTGCACCAAGTTCCAAATCATGAGTAGTATAATTTTTCTCATGAATCTTCAACTGTCGTGATGCATAAGCAATCACCTTCTCGTTTTGCATCAATACCGCACCCAATCCTTTATGCGACGCATCACAATAAACAATGAAGTTCTCAGCTCCTTGAGGGAGAGCTAAGATAGGTGCGCTACACAACTTATTCTTCAATGTCTGAAAAGCTGCTTCTTGCTTGTCACCCCATTCAAAGGCGACTTTCTTCTGAGTAAGCTTGGTCATTGGCTTAGCAATTTTCGAAAATCCTTCGATGAATCTTCGATAATAACCGGCAAGACCTAAAAATTGACGTATCTCCGTTGGAGTCTTAGGAGATGCCCAATCTTTTATGGATTCGATCTTGGCGGGATCCACGTGAATGCCTTGACTATCAATCACGTGGCCAAGAAATTATACCTTGGGAATCCAAAATTCACATTTAGAGAACTTAGCATACAATTCTTCTTTCTTAGGCAATTTCAGAATTTCCTTCATATGTCTTCATGTTCTTTTTTTGTTCTTTGAATAAATTAGTATATCGTCAATAAAGACAATTACAAACTTATCCAAATACGGTTTGCACACCTGATTCATGAGATCCATAAATACCGCCGGTACGTTCGTCAAACCGAATGGCATAACTTGGAACTCGTAATGACCATACCGAGTCTTGAATGTCGTCTTTGGAATATCTTCTTCGCGTTCTTGAAGCTGATGATAACCCGATCGCAAGTCTATCTTAGAATAAACACTGGATCCTTGTAGTAAATAAATCATCGATCCTTGGGAGTGGATAACGATTCTTCACAGTCAGCTTGTTTAATTCTTGATAGTCGATGCACATTTGAAATGATCCGTCCTTCTTTTTGACAAACAAGACCGGAGCTCCCCAAGGTGAGGAACTGGGTCTTATAAAGCCCTTGTCGGATAGTTCTTGCAGTTGCCCTGACAACTCTTTCATTTCAGAAGGAGCTAATCGATAAGGTGCTCGTGCTAAGGTTCCCACCAGACAATCGATTTGGAATTCCACTTGTCGAGTCGGTGGAAGACCCGACAATTCTTCAGGAAATACTTCAGGAAAATCTTGAACGATTGGTACGTCCTCAAGTCGCTTCTCCCCCGACTTGTCTTCAGTCTCCTTTGTAGTAACATGTGCCAGAAAGACATGATGTCCTTTCAACAAATATTTCTGAGTTTTGGTGCATGAAATGATGTTCAAACGAGTCTTGTTTCCCTGGTTGCTTTTGTCACCATGAATAATTAAGGTTTCACTTCCCCAAGGAATACGAACGATCTTCTCGGCATAAGCTATTATGGCATGATACATTGACAACCAATCCATACCAATTATGACGTCAAAACTTCCAAGTTCTACGGGCATCAGGTCGATGTTGAACGGATGATTTAGTGAATTCTCTAATGGCGAGCAAATTTGATAGCGAATTGTCCTAGGGCGACTAGTGATGTGTCTCGGCTTTTCGGCTTAGGATTTGGTATAAGATGATGTCAACTTTATAGTAAGATGGAGTAAAGGTCTGCTTAGTTGCCATGGTTACTAATTCGATTTCCCGAAGTAAACGCGTTTTACGAATACGCACACAAAACTTTGTTTTTCAAAGATGTAAGTAAAAATGGATTTATTGACAAGTGTTACATGGTGACTACTCTCAGCATGGCATAGTCCTTCCTGAATTATATATAGGTCATCAGGCTATGTATATTTGAGGGCTAACAATGTGATGTTTATTTTCGTCAAAATTATGTTATGTATAAAGAAGTATCAAAGAGTTTTATGAGATGACCAAAATGACTCACAAGGCGGATGTAAGGTTGTTGATAGGATGACAATAATATGGTTTACGAGAAATCGTATGATGGTTTACAAGACAATAGCTAAATAACTCATGGGGCGTCAATAAAATAATTTATGTGATAACAAAACAAAAAATGGTTTCATAAGGTAAGAACGAGGTAATTCATGAAGTGATAGTAACGTAGTTTTTAAGATGATTGTGAAATAGTATATAAGATGTCAAGAAGGTAATTTATAAGGTATTCGTGAAATGATTGTGAATAATTTATAAAATGTTAGTTTATTGAATGGTGGTAAGATAATCTGTCAACGATAGTAAAACGGTTTATAAAATGATAGTTTATCAATCGATAGTAAGGTAGTTTGTTAATGACATCGACTTTGTTTATGAGGCAATACTAAAATTGTTTATGAGATGGTATCAAAATCGTTTTCGAGGGAATCACGCGACCGTTCATAATGTAATAGTATGCGTTTATGCTAATGGTAACAAAATTGTTTTGAATTGAAACAAAATAAGTTTTGAAATTTTGACCATGGAAACAGTTTATGAGGGACAACGAAATAGTTTATTGTGATAGTGATATGTTTCATAAATTCATACTGGGTATGTTTAGTAGTGTTTAGCATGAATAATTAGAGAATTAGAGTAGATTGGCGGAAATTTTACAATACATAGATTTGATAGATAATTTGAAATCGTTCAATACAACGAAAATTTAAGAGGAAGTACAATAATATTCTTAAAGGACATAGACTCTACAATAGTTCAAAATTAAGTTTTACTAGGTAATAGGTCTCTCATTAGATGTTAATGCTAGACGTCGTGGTGTTAGAGTCTCCACGAGCTTTTCCTTTCCAGTACATGTCCATACGGTTCTGAAATTTCACTATTGGACAATTACTTTATTAGTGTCCCAGACTTCCACACTCATAACAAGTGAGAGTTCGTTGATTCCTAGCAGTAGTAGGTGTTCTACAATTCGGTTATTGTGGCCAACCTTCTGCAATTCCGCACATTTACAGTGTCACGTCCCTTATGGTGAAATTTGCACTGGTTTCACAGAGGTAGAGATCCAGCATATGCTCTGGATGATTGGCCTAGTAGTGTGCGCTCTAGGCACCTTATGCCTTTGTTTGAGAGTTGGCTCGAGATCCCACTGTTTATTACCTTCCACTTCCTCTTGTTGCACATTCTCTGCTACCTTGTCTTCTTATCGTTCGGTCTGGCTCATTGACTTGTGGGCCATGTTGGTTTTTGTCTTATAAATAGTAATACCCTCGATAGCATTATCCACTCGCTGGGCTACAACCCGCTCAAATTCCTCAACACTCATCCCTTGATTAACAGTTGTCATCGTTTCCTGAAGATCACAGGGAATAAAATGTATATGAAGTTTCATCCAAGGACAAATCATGACACTCCATGATTACAACATATATGTAAGGTGAGACCACGTCATGCAGAGATATAAGATGACAGCAACCATGGCATAAATAAATCCACATCATACAGTAGCATGATCATAACCAACAGCGTAGGTTAATACTTAATACATCGTTTTACCTGAGTAAAAAAGTACAAGCTTTTCATTAACGCTACCAACCAAGTATTACTCAAGTTTAGTGGGATATAATACAAAACGAGCTACACTGACAAATCTATTTATCTATGGGCCAGGGTGCCTCTCAAGATTCTAGATGCTAGACTCTTATGTTATCTTTAAGTGACTTAATATTCTCTGGTGGTGGTGGTAATGATGAAGGCAGTACAACAGCAAACTTGGTAATGCATGCCTCAACAGATGGTGATCGTGGAGTATGGTGTTAAATAGACATATGTACTGTATGGGATTTGGACTTAGAAAACAAGATGATATGGTATGGAGAGGTGGGTGGTGTAGAAGCAGACTCATCAGTCTCAAATGCCTATGTATCCTTAGCTTGAGGGGACAAGATCATATATAGATACAACAGAAGGGTTGGCCGGAGCTAGGTGCTCCTCCTCCTCCTCATCCTCCTCATCCTTCACAACATCATCATCATCATCGTCATCATCAGATGAATCATTATCATCATTGTCCTCCTCTGTCGCTAAGAATGACAACAGGATCCTCCTTAAAGGCCTCCTCATCCTCCTCCGATTGAAGTCAGAAAATGTAGCCCGATGATAGGGTTGTAGGTGAGGCATCCGCAGGTAGAGGCTGATCCTCCATTGGTGCCTCTAGCTCCTCATCAGAAGCTCACTGGAATCTCCATGGCTCAAAATTAATATAGACAGACGTGTAGGTAACCGTCGATGGTGAAAACATGACTGCTTGCAACGAGCAAAACTTAACTTATATAAGTATATTATATAAGACCGGTATGGTAAATATGAATATGCGCTCATGGCATAAATGAATGATGGTAAGATATCATATTCGATAGCTTAATGTTTAGGTAGCGTTTAGGACCTACAAGCTTATAGTGCTACCTTGCCTAAAGAAATGTTCTCCTATTTATATAAATAACCCTTATATAAATAATTGTAGAGTATGTGCGAAAGAATGCAAACTCATCTTTGTATATATACATAAGACCCTCATAGTAACGTACGTACTATAATATGAACACATATATGAATCATGTAAGCATCTAGTAAAACTAACTAATGCAAACAACTAGTGTATGTATGTCCCGTTAAAACCCCTTTGTATGAATGCAATGTTTGAAAACGGTTATAGTCCAGCAAAAACATTTGACCTGGTTCTCTATAACCTTGGCTCTAGATACCAATCTGTAACACCCCTAAATAGGGTCACAGCGGAATAATGTGTCCGGGATCGTTACTTCATAGATCAATAGCACAAGATATGAGAACGACCTCTAAAAGAGTCGTTTAAAAATACGATACATTGGATTTATTAAAATTGTTTGATACAAAGCACAACGGCTTAAATTATTCAACATTTGACAACAAGTATTTTAGATCAAAACAAATATTCCTAGATATAATGACTCAAAATCTTTTATGCATGACTCCCCAAAAGAGTATCCCTAAAGTATCCTTAGCACCTCGTGCCTCATTGACCTAAGAAAAACATGCTTTAAAACGTCAACATAAACTTGGTGAATTCATAGGTTTATGTAAATGTAATGTAGGACCGCAAGATTTCCCCGTGATTATGCAATCTGTGCACCCATCACAAAATGTAACTTACGTTTCCCTAAGCTCATGACACTGAAGCTCGACATGTATGAATGGAATATAAATATTGCCACATTGCCCGTGACGATGTTCAACCCGAAACATCCCAAATCTGACATGATATACATCTGTTGGTTCACTCCGTGACACCAGTGAGAGCTACTCACCCGGATGGGGATGTCAATCCAAAATAGATCTATTTATAACATTCACGCTCACAACAAGTAATTGACAGTTCATGATAATGGGCTCAGATGGGTTATCGCTACTTAGGCAAACACGTAATCATGATAAAAATGTACACTTGCGTCCAATTTCTAAAACAATGCATGTTTCTCACCTTAAAAGTTGTAAATCATTGATATAGTAAAACATGGGACTATGAACTCACCTTAGTAAATAAACTGATGTGTATGAATCAAGTGAATGGAAACGTCACGGATAAGACCGAATGCAACCTAATTAAATATAGGTCGTATGAGTACTAAGTACTTTGAATAACTAATACCACATATAATTCTATATAGTTACATCACCACCTAAAAGTGTTTGTTTAATTTATAAAATTAAACAATTTAATTTGTATTTGTAAAATAAATGTCCATGTATTTGAAGTTGTAAAAATAACATACTTGTCTAACAATTTGTTATTTGTCAAAAACACTTGATGTATTATTTATATAATTTCATTATATAAATAATATAATTGTTTGAGAAAATAATATTTATAAGGTTAGGTACATTTATAAATATTACTTTTAGTAAAAACGTCGTATCTTTCTCGTTTTAATCCCGTTTTTAACGTTCTTTATATGTATGGATTCGTATTTGAAAAGTCTAATCAAATTTTAAATTCTTTATATGATTAGGTACTGTTATGAACAGTAACAGTAAGTGAAAGTTTATAAAAATACTTTTTATAACTTTAATTATTGAAATCGTATTTTAATTGTATCTCATTCGTTTTAATTCGGTTTTTAGTGATTCTTATGTCCACGTCTTCGTAATTAAAAACTCTATCCAAGAAAAATATTTCTCAACAGTACACTATCATGAACAGTAACCTATTTTTATAAATTTACTTTTATAAAAATACTTTTTAACTTAAACATGTAAATAATGTACCTTCTTTGTTATAAATCCATTCTCAGTGTACTTTATAATTTTTTTAAAATCCTTATAGCTTGTACTTTCTCATAAAAATATGCCCTCAAATAATTAGATTCGAATTTGTTTGGATTTTTATAAAATAACTTTTACAAAAGCATTATATATATATATATATATATATAATTGTCGTAAACTTGTAAACGTCATATCTTCTTCGTTAGGGCTCGGTTTTTCAAGTTCTTTATATGCTTACGATCCTCATGAAAAGTTCTATTTTTGTAAAACATAAAATATTTATTAACTGGTTCGAATGAACAGTAACCTTATTAAGTTTAATTAATTTGTTTTATACACTTTTAAACTTTATAAAGTTACCCAAGTCTTCTAATTTATAAATTAACATCTATAGTTTATAAATTATGTCCTCTACATTATGTCCATCAATATAAGTCCATATTGTCTAATTTATAAGTTACCACAAGTCTTCTAATTTATAAATTAACATCTATAGTTTATAAAACATCATCTTAACCATATGGAAAATGGATTCGTGTATGTATGTACATGGTTTTTGTTTTATAAACTTCATAAAGTAAACCTAGGTGGTGATTAACATATATATCAAGTATGTAAACATGTAAATGAATAATGAAGATGTTAAAGCTTAAATAGACCTTAAAGATGAGTAGTAGGATGACGAACACAAGCTTACACTTAAGCTTAAACCCAATGAATCAACCACAAGATCAAACCCTAATTAGGAAAACCCTAATTATATTTCTTGTATACTTCTTGTTAAACCATAAACCCAAGCTTCCAATGCACTTAAATGATCTTAGAAATACTTAGAATGAATGCTTAATCACTTGTAATCCTTTGGAATGAAATTTTTATGAGAAACCCTAGCTTATAATTGTGAGCCGTGGGTTATAGTTATGTTTGGAGAGAATTGCCTGTGAATTTTACTTATTTAATGAGTGTGTGTGGTTAACTCTCCTAGTACTTGCCTTATATAGGATTGGTTAAGCCTTAACAACCTTAAATTAACCTAAGTTAGTTAGATGGGTTAGGAGTACAATTGTGTAAGGCCTTCTCCTCCTTTCTATGCATTTGGACGCCTAGGATGGCTTGGAAGGTACTTGAGACTTGACAATTACTAGAAATATGTGCAAGGTGTAAGGTACTTGGTCCTAGGTTGAGTTTAGAAAGTACACTTGTGAATTTATTTATTTATTTAGTGTGTATGATCACACATCCGTCCCCATGGCTCTATCAAGTGATAAATTAGTTAATTTTTATGTATTGGGTATAAAAGTGGGTATTGATTTTAGTATAGATGGGTATAGGTGCTTCCGGGTATGCCCGAATGTAATTTATTGTGAAACGTAAGCGTTTTACGTAACCAATAAAAATAAACTTTGAAAAGTTATAAATTATACTCTTATTAATCATATAACACTTGCTTGACATAAACTTTTATTTGTTTGGTGCTCGTTTACGTTGAATGTTGATTTTTAGTTTATGCGATTTAACTATACGATAATAATTAAAAGCGA
This sequence comes from Tanacetum coccineum, assembly GCA_026074375.1. Taxonomy (NCBI): domain Eukaryota; kingdom Viridiplantae; phylum Streptophyta; class Magnoliopsida; order Asterales; family Asteraceae; genus Tanacetum; species Tanacetum coccineum. Next base: position 75,273 of record BQNB010010289.1, read on the forward strand.
ACACGTAAAACTCTAAAACTAAAGTTACTCCTTGGCTTTAGTGGTGGAGATGTGTATCCTTGCCAAGCCTATGATAGAATTCTCGTCACGACCGAGCAATTGAGCGAATTAGTTACATGTTACCACATAGATTAGTTGAGTGATTTGAGTGTTTTCATCTTCCTATTTCGTGAGCTGTTTGGTTGTGTACTTGTAATAGATCAAATAAATGCTTAAACGGAAAAATCCTTAGGGATACATTTTCATAAACTTCTAAAGGCTATTTGAGGACAAGTAGGATTCAAGTGGGGGGATATTTGATGTCATCAAATAATGTTTATTTTATAGCATCATTTATCCCATTTAATTAACCCATTTTGTATAATTATTGCAAAGAATTGGTACTTAATTGTTTGTATTTGTTATTTGTAGTAATTATCGAGTATTTAGCAAAAGATGGAGAAAAAGACGTGTTTTGAAGCATAAACGAAGAGTTTGAGAAAGTCGTTGATTCTGACATCAATACGCCGTATCATTCTAGAAGCATACGCCGTATCTAAGGACTTTGAAGAACTCAAGACCATTGCCTGACTTTGAAGAATATGTTGTATCCACATCAGTATATACGCCGTATATTATACTTTGGTCAAATATCAAGAAAAGCACACTTTCAGCCAATACTCTGTATCCAAGAAGTCCAATACACCGTATCGGAGGAGCTCAATACGCCGTACCCAAGAAGTCCAATACACCGTACCGAATGAGCTCAATACGCCGTATCCAGGAAGTCGGATTCGCCGTATCCAAACCAGCTCAAGAAAATTCTAGAATATTTTATTCGTGGAGCCCACGCCAAGCAACCTTGATACGCCGTATTGAGTTCTAATACTCCGTATCGACCAATTTTCAGAGTCTATAAATACCAAACCCTAAATACGACTTTATGTATGCTTTTTACCACCAAGTTTGATTTTCAGAAGATCTATGAAGCCATGAAGGTCCTATAAATTGGTCTAATCGATGGGAAAACTCTTGTAATCTTTACACTCCACTATACGCGTTCGGTTAGCATTATGTTTAATCGTTCATCTACGATTTCGTGTATTGTTACAATGATATTTGGTATTAGCCATAGTTTATGTTATATATGTTTTTGATTTGTCTTTATATCGATTGTTCTTTATTCGTTGCATGTTGATTATGTTTATCACTTCATACCTGTTTATGTGCTTAATTATGTGTTTTCCCTATCATTCAACTAGGTCTAGTCCTACATATTTAATACGCTGCAACTTCGGTGTTGTTTGGGCGTAGGCTAAGAGTCCGAGACAAAAACATATAATGCTTATTCATATAGCTAGAATAATAGGATCACCAATAAAAAGCCCTGTTTTGATCTATGGTTAAGTGGATAGGTAGACTAAGCCGGTGACTTAGGATTACACATA